>JARHVA010002880.1:2132500-2220000 GCA_037957365.1 Torreya grandis | reverse complement strand
TAAGGTATATTACATTATTAATGTATCAATAACTCCCATTTTCAATACTTAATTCCAATGCATTGTCAGATATAATGGTGGAGGGGACACTAATTCTAGTCATTAGACTATCATATAACTCTAAAACTGAGTTCTCATTTACCTCTTTGAGTGCAACTACCTCTACCCACCTAGTAAATTAATTAGTATATGCCATAACCCATTTATTTATATAATTATATGTGTTATTAATCATACCTGTAAATTCTATTTCCCATTTCATGAAGGGTTGCTCGACTTAAATAGGATTTAGAGGTAAGATAGCTAGTTTTTGCTTGCCAGTGAACATAACACATTTTGGACACTTACAAACCCAAGCATGGGAGTCATTAAATAAATTTGTATAAAAATATCCTTCTCTTATGATATTTTATGTTGTGGTATTAGCTTTAAAGTTCCCTCCTATAGGCCCATCATGAATCTATCATAAAAGCTTGTCAACTTGACTAGTCTCTACACACCTCAAAACCATGCCACCAAGGTATTTCTTGAAGATTAACCCATAAACCAAGATATAAGTAATGTATTTTAGTCTTAAATACCTCTTCCTTATCCTATATAATCCTATAGGACATTCTCCAATTTTTAGGAACTTTACCATATTGAGGGTCCAGCTAGAAGGAGACATAGTTACAACTGCTTGTTGATCATCTTAGACTACAAAAACCACTTGTTTATATTCATTAAAATATGTTTTAAGGTGTTAAAATAGTACCATACCCATAATAAAATCAGTTACCTTCACATATATGTCACACTCCATGCACTTGGTCACCCAACCATCCCTCTTTTTACTTAAATCTCTATTAAGGATGAAATCCTTAATGTTTTGGTGAACTACCATGATAAATATCTTGTTGTTAAAAACCATGTGTATAAACTTATTAAGGCCTCTCATAACTTAAATTACATTCTTTTCAACAAATTTATACCTCTCTTCATACCCCTCCAATGCTTGGCTGAATAAGGTTATGAGTTATTCTAGGAATTCACTATTTTGTTGCGTGAGCATAGAAAAAATAGTGTCACTTGTAGAGAAGGCATACATGAATAAATATTTTGTAAAAATAGGGTTTAGGAGAGTGGGGTATTGGTAATTTTTCTAATTTATGTCCTCAAAACTTCTCCTACCTTCTTTTTTCTATGATGACTCTTTGTGTTTCTTGAGCCTGTGAGTTAGAGGGCTCACTAATTCTACAAATCTAGGTATGAACCTTCTGATGAAGTTCATTTTGCCAAAGAAACCTTTCAATCCCTTATTATGTTTGGGAATTGATAATTAAATTATTTCCTCTATCCTTTTAGGGTCAATATAAAGGCCATATTTTGACACAACATGTCCTAGAAGTTTTCCCTCATGGACTAAAAATATACATTTTGGGGGGTTTAAGGATACCCCAAACTAATTGCACCTATCAAACACCAACCTCAAATGTGTCAATTTATACTTATAATCCTTTGAGAATAAAATTATTCCATTAAGGTAGATGAGAACCATGTCATTTATGAGCCCTTGGAAGACTACATTCATTACCATTTGGAAGGTAGCCCATACATTAGATAGTCCAAAGGGCATATTTTTGTAAGCATAGGTTCCCCAATTGGTTGTGAAGGTAATATTATTTTTATCCTCCTCACTCACTAATACCTAATTGTACTTATAGTATCCATAAATCAAATATATCCTTTATGAACTTTCAAATATTTGAAGAATCTGATCCATAGATTGTAGAGGGTAGTGATATCTTAGTGAAACCTTGTTGATATCTCTAAAATACACACACAACATTATCCCCATTATTCTTCCTCATAGGTAAAAAATATTACACCCATGAAGAGTGTTTAATGGGGAAGATAATATTAGATTCAATAAATTTTGTCAACTCCTTCCTCATAAGGATCTCAATCTTGGGGTTGACTAGTCTTTGCATATCTCACAAGCTTAGAAATTGCCTCCAACTCTATGATATGTTGAACCAAACTAGGGTCAAACCCCTTTAATTAATTATATTCCCAAGAAAAAAAATATAAATTCTTAGAATAATTCCATGATGGATACCTTCTCCTTTTTGGTGTTCACCTTTCCTAGTTTGAGCAGCTTGTCTTTGAATATGGTGACTTTGTCATAGTGTTCCTCCTTAGTGGATATGCTCCCATTATATTTCCTTATCTATTCATCCTCATTGAATATGATTTATAATTTTACCAATCACTTAGGTATATTATTTATCCTTAATTTTAAAATCTAATCCCCAAACTACTATTGTAATATTTCTGGGTTCCTTAAGCAAAATTTTGCCTTATGTTGCATGAAACATTCAATTTGCTTATAAATTTTAAAAACTTACCAACTTACCTCATTATTAGGGACTGAAGTTTATTATACCATCTTTATTTAGTAATTCTCTTTGATGTCCTTGGCCCCAATTGGTATGTCATATTATGCTCCAATGGATGTTAATTTGTCTACATGTTGATTGGCCTCTTTAGGAATGAATCAAATGTTAAAGGCTTGAAAATCATCTAAGAGGTCCCAAACCCTATGTTTATAGTCCTTCAAGAGTGTATTCTTGACTATACTTTGACCCCTCACCTGATGCACCACTAACTCACTATTTCCCATAGCTCACAAGAGTTTGATGCCACTCCTTACCCATTGTAGCACATGGATGAGAGCTTCAAATTTTGTTTTATTATAAGTGAAATATAATTGAAGTCTTAGGGAATAATATTAATTTTTATTAGAAGGGAAGACAATCATAACACCTACCCCACTCCCATTCTTGGATCTGGATCCATCAAAGAATAAGTTTCATACCCCTTCATGATCTTGTCTTATGTTAGTGAGACTTAATATGGTAGCTCCTTCATGCATATAATACACATCCAAACCTACCTCTTCAATGCTTTGGTATGGATCATAAACATGATTCTTCATTTCCCATTCATCAAGGACCAAATCTGATATTCCTTTAAGTGGTTCAATGGGCTCTTGATCAATGGGGCATTCATCCTCATCTAAGATAGTATAATTGACACTTGATAGGTTAGGAATGTAGGGTTATAAGTCAAACCTAGAGATAGGTTCAGATATTATGGTAACCTTTATCCCATACTTGGTTCTAAAAACCATATTAGATCAATCAGAAGAGAGATAACCCCCTATTTTAATAGTGAATCCCTAAACCAACATAATGCAAAGTATAGAGGGAGGTTAACTACTATCACATCTTGAGATATAGTGTAATTATAAAAACTATCCAAGATGATTTTAAGGTCTTTAAGGACACCCACATTATTGGTAGGAAACCCATCTAATTGTAAAATCCCTTTTGCATTTGGTTAATACTTTAGCCCCAATTTATTTTCTATAGACTTAGGCATGATAAAAGTTTTAGTCCCACTATATATCATGAAATTATGTACTATGTAATCACCTATGATGACTGAGATATATAATGTAGGTGGTTTGACTAACTTAGGTGATTGGGACTCATGAATTTTATTGGAATTGGTGAGGACTACACTTACCTTTTCTGCTTGTTTATCCAAGACACGTAATTTGGAAAGTTATTCTTTAAGGAGATCATTTCCCAGAATGAGCAAGGTATCCCACATAGGGATAGTAACATGATCCTTATTCATCTAATCCATAATTCTAATGTGAGGGATGGTTTCCTTGGAATACAACTTAGGAGCAATAGTTTTACTTGAAGCTTGTGTGGATTGAGGTATGAAGGGACCTCTATGATTTTCCCTTTTGCATCTTTTATTTGTTGAGTTCATGGTGTCCTAGGAGATGAATATTTATTAGTAATAACTTGGGGTGTTTGAGAAGGTGTAAATGCTTCCCTTTCAATTCTTAAACCATCACCAGTTACCCTTATCTTAACCCTTGTATGGGTTGCAACTAAAAAGTCTACCTTGGTTACATTCTGACCTTGACTTGCTACCACTTGTTCAAATGAGTGATTACTTTCTTGGAAGTTAACAAACGTAGTTTAAGATGGTACTATACCCTTACTTGTCCCTTATTGACTTAGTATCTCCTCTTGAGTCATGAAGGGAGTGTCTCCATGTGGCATAAGAGGAACTTCCTTATGTTATGCAAGAGATTGATTATCATGTGTTGGAGGAGTTAGACACTATTGCATGAAATATGCTTAAAAAAATTACCACTTGGATCCATTGACATATCATGTGTTTGACCTCATTGATCAATCCATTGACCCTCTTGAGAATAATTATTTTGAGTTGGGACTAGTGATCTAGAACTGCTAGTAGAATTGGGGTTATAGTTGTTATAAAGCCTTGCTTGAGTAATTTGCCCTTGTCCTTATTGATTAGAATAATAAGGAAGTATTTTATATTATTAGGGATGATAGGGGGCTTGACAAAGTACTTGATAAGGTCTATGGGGTGGAATTTGAATCCTCTCTAAGGCCACTATCTTATTGTTTTGGCACTTGAGCATCCCTTCAATCTTGACTAATCTATCTACTTGATTTCTATATACTTAATCATGATTGGTTAGGGCTGGTCAGGGATTAATGGTATGCATAAGGGGTTGAATTTATAATTTTAAAGGAATGAAGGGTCTAGGGGTGAGCTTACCTACTTAGATTAGACAATTTTCTACCCTTATAGCCAATTTATAAGCTTCTGGTAGAGTGATTCCCCCCATAGATTATATCATTATTACCACATCAAAATTTAGAGTTGTTAGGTAGTACAAGAATGCATAATTGGGGGTGGTCTTGGTGACTATGGGAATCTTATCCTAGGTTTTTTGAAACCTATAGTTTAAATCTACCATTAATTCTTGGGGAGCCCTTTTGATTGTGGTGATTTACTCCACAAAAGAGACATGGCCACTCATACCATCATATTCTTTTCAAAAATGCTCCCCAAATTCATCCTAAGTATTGATGGATGTAGGTGTTAAACCCCTATACCACTAAAGTGCCTTAACACTCAAAGAAGTTGACAAGAGTCTCACACACACATTCTCTTGGGTCACATTATGGACTGAGCATAAATTGGCTATGTATGAAATATGTTATATAGTGGTAGTTGAGTTATCTCCTATGAAACAAGGAACACTTTTGAGGGCAATAATAGGTATGTCATTAAATTTATTGAGGTTGAATGGGATGCCACCATTGAATGGCATAAAGGCTTCAATTCTAGGCCTAGCCATTGGATGTGTAGGGTTTGCAGTAGTGTTTATTTGAGAAAAATTAGGAGAGATATGGGGTGTTGGATTGGGATTCAACCTAGGATATCTTTTTCTCCTAGAAAAGTGTAATGATAACTCAACAAATTTAGTTTCCTTACCTTTTGAGGAAGATCTTTTAACCACTTTTTATATGTAACTTGACTATCGATCTACCACTAAAGTAATTAAATCTCATTAATGTTTTCTAATACTAAAAATTCATGTTCCAACTCACTTGAATGCTGGTCCCATTGGGTGTGCTAGAACTGTTAGCACTCCAAACTTCACCCTTTAAATAAGATGATTTATTTCTCTTTAAGCTTGGGGTAATATGTGATTGGTCTAAAGGTTGTGGGTGACCTATAAGAAGACCAAACCTATAGATTATGGGGATATCTCCCCTGGTACATAAACTTAAGATCTCTTCCTAATACCTACTAATGTTGGGATGAAAAGAGATAGAATGAAAACATGAAAAAAGAAATGTTATTCTAGGATGGTGATGTACCACTATTCATCTATCCGATCTCAACTAATATTCAAGCAACACATTATGAATCAAATGGAGACTAATAACTAAAAAAAATTCTTTGATTTACTCCTAAACATAAGTGTTTCATGTGAATGATATGTGTAAGGTTTTCAACTTGAAAGAAATGGAAGGGATGCCTACTTGAGACACTATAAACCAACTCACTCTTTAATACAACTACCACACTCTAACACATCACATGACGTACATAAGATGACATTATCACAACTAGGTAAAGGAGAGGAATTGAAAAGGAGAATAAACATAACACTTTATACAAGTCAAAAAACTATAACACACTAATGTTTTAACAAAGAAGTTCATAATCAATCCTTTTTTTATTGATCTCAAGGTTCATGATACAATTTGGTAGAGTTTTGCTACACCTAGCTGAGGGATGAAAATAATAGCCTTAAGGAATGAATATATAGAACTATGACCAAGAGGAAGAAGATAATATTGGTGTAGAAGTGGAATGAAGAGGATATAATGATCATATCCCACTCTAGTAATAATAGTCCTCCACACTCCATGCATTACTTAGGTTGATTAGTGTCTTGAAAGAGCATTTTGGGGCATTAGAGTCTATTTTTAGAAGGGTTTGACCCATGAAGAACATATTCACACCATATTTTTTCAATAAACTCTCCTCTCATAAGTTACCAAGTATTGATAAGGTCCAATTATGCCTCCTCCATGAAGCATTAATTAGTTGAGTTTTCTTGCATATTGGCCATGTTCAAGAAGCTACCAAAATCCTTCATAATGGATATGTATATGAAGATTTCTCACCTCATGGATAGTTATAAGAGTTTTATGGTCAATCATTAACTCCATATCATTTTACTATGACCATGAACATCCTCATTTTTTTGGTTACGTGTGCCTACTAGATAAGTAGTCTAATCTATTGCTTGTTCACCATTTAAATGACCATGAGAGCTAGATCAAACATTAAATATGACTAAGTGAGATTTTTTACCATCTGAGAATAAATTACCATATTAATAATTAGGCTCTCCAATTATCTCACACCTATAATCTTACCCATATTATATGATTAGGCCACCTTTACTAGCTTCTACAGATTGACTATTTGGTAAGGACTTGTAGAAGCATTTGTAGGAAATGTTTTGGAAATTTTATGATTTAAGAAGGTGAAATAAGTCTCAAATAAACCCTTATAATGACTAGAAACCTTCGACTAAGTCTTTCACCTTGTTTTATATTCAAATACTTTCAGAAACATAATTTTGGGGGTTATCCATACAATGTTTGTACAAACCAGAACCATAGCTAAGGTCTCCTCTAAGTGGAATATTTGACCTAAGTGTTTACCAGGTAATTTTAATGCATTTGGATGAATTTTTTCCAAGTTATTCCTAATCTGGTCCTTATTAGGGTTTTAGGGAGGTTTAAGAGGGTTCTAGACTCTTAGCATGGTTTATAGAGGTTAGGGTCTTAACCTCTAAACCAATGCCATTGATGTTTTGTAGATAAGGCCCCCAATCATCCTAAAGTGCTCAGCTTCCCATGCAAATATTTTATATAGTTATGAGCTTGCCAAGTTACCTCTCAAGTGAGAAATGGGCATTCTGAGTAATCCTAAGATACTTTTAGGCCAAAAAGACTAGTTTTGGCTTCTCCCCTACAAAACAAAGTAACATACACATCTAAAACAACATGATGAACATTTCCATGAAGGTATAATATGTCATTTGATATCCTTTTATCCTTTGTTCCAACATTCAAGTGGCATTGCCTTTGAGGAAGGTTCTAAATCATCATGTTTAAATGTAGGGTTAATAATTTATGACCCTAAGATGGAGTTGCGAGGCACTTGGTGGTATCACCCAAAATTTTACACATAGAATGTTGGGGTAACCCTATTAAATTTTTGCCTTTTGTCTTTTTTGGGTGAGTTGTTCTTATTGAAACTCACTCCCCTAAAGAAGAATTAGTCTATTGTTGTTTTCATTATGGTTGCTTTCATTCCCAATTACTTGTAGTTACTCTAGAAGGTTTAAAAATGTCTACCTAAGGCCATAATTGAAAAACCCATTTACCCATCTTTCCTAGAGGATAAAAAAATTAAGTTTTTGAGTTCATTTCTAGACCAACTCAGGTTCTTCAAGTTAATTTATTAAATGAAAAACAAGTCATCCCCATAAACCTAAGTTTCACTACCCAGTTCAAACCAAATTTAAGAAATAACTTTGTTTCTCATCAAAAGCTAAGTAAATTACTCCTATAAGCCCACAAAGCATTAATAAAGCAAATCGTAGTTTTGAAGTTACTTTACTTACATGAAATTACAAGTATAAGTAATGAAGTTTTACAAGCCTGAAGTACTCACAAGTCAAGACTAAATTAATATTATGAAGCTGCTTAACTTCAAAAGATAAATTAAGAGAATTAGTATAAAAAACCTAAAAAAAATCTAAGGGCTTAAATGGATCCCTCACACATGTATCCTAATTGTCATTAATGCATTGGTTAATATAAATATTGATAAAATCCACCTCATTTCCCACCTAGCATTTGAGTTACTTGATCAAGTTGCCACCTGTGGAAATCCTGAGTGACACTATTTAAACTCATGGAGCAATTTGATCACTTAACCTTCATGACCCATTTGTAGTTTAGGTATGTAATTTGTTTTCCCTTTATTTTCATATCTTATTTTTGGTTGTAAATCATGTTCTTTTGCTATTAAGGTTTCATGCATCATTTTGATTATTTTCTCTATCCTTTATCATTTTCAAACATTTGAATGTCATTCTTGCATGTAATATGTTGTTTAAATCCTTGTCAACATTATCAAAATCTTGTATCATGAGAAAATCACACACAATTCTAAAAATATTGAACCCTTCTACAAGGAAAGAAAACTAGCTATCGACCTTGTTGAGAAACCTAGACTTATTATTACTACTTGCTTTCCCCAAAATTCTAGTTACTCCTTACTTCTACTTATTCAAGTTTACTAACCTGAGTTACTTTTTCGAAGAAAATTGAAGTCACAAGTCCTAAAAAACCCAGTGAACTACCCAAGAGAGACCCTAACTCCTCATAACTCACTACTTACTCAGAGTCTTAAACCCAAGTAATTTGCTAATATAAACCTAAAGTTATAAGAAGATCTAAACCCAAAGTTGTCTATGATTATTACTTGTTACTTGCTCATGTTCTTGAATAAATAAGACTTGTATATTATCTAGACCAACCTAGAGTTATGACACCCTATTACTTACTATGAATTACTTGGAGTTTTCAAAGCTCTCTATTGCTTGAAATCTAAAGCTTGCCTAGGAGTATTCTTTGAGACATCAACTTGACTCATTTATTCAAAATTTTCTAAACCAACAAGAGTAGTCACTAAGTATTCTAGAGTACTTACCAAGTTTTTATAGAGTTAACCAAAATAAATGTTAGGATCAGAGGAAGAAATAGCTAGAGTACAAGAATAGAAAACCTTCATTGAAGAAGTCCCTGAGTTAGCACTTGAAGAAATCCTTGGGCCAAGTAGGAAGAGTAGGGTAAAAAAAAGAAAGTTGTGAAACCTCAAGAACCAAAGATGAATTATGAATATAAAAGATACCCCATTGAGTCTAGTATTCTATATAAAGTGTTAGAAATCAGTGAAATAGAAATGGAGAATGTGCCCATAAATGGGTTATTACAGAGATATAAATATATCATCAAGACTCCACTCATGAAAGTAATAACCAATAGTGGAATCTTGCAAGCTGCATCTTTTCCAAGTTTTACACACCTACTTTAGTTTGTCTTATAATGTGCCAAGTATTATGACTCTCTCACCAAAATATTGAAGGATACTTCAAGCAATGTAATAATTATGCTTGATGTTCAATACTTTGACTACTATTTAAAGATCCAAGCAAAGTCTAAAGTAATAGATTTATCAATGGAGAAATTCAAGAATCTTTGGGAAAGACAGACTCTAGAATGTAATAAAGTAATGAACACTAACTATCTGGAGAAATTTAAGCAACCCTCAAGGTTAAACAAACATATAGTAAGGTCTGAATTCATCTAAAAAGTTGATGGTATCACCCAGTTATTATTCAAAATAAATGGAGAGAGGAATGATAAGTGTTTTTCAACCTATATGTATACATAGATTAGGGCCATTGATGTTAACAAGAGTTTTACACTGATTGAATGGTCAAGATTGATAAATGATAACATTGACCACCAGTTGAGTCAGGTGTTAGAAATTTTTGACTTCAAGATGACATCATACTTGGTATATAAAATAGTATCAAGTGGAGTTTTTTATAGATTGACTAAAAAAGGAACATTGGCATCAGAGCCCATATATGAATATTACCCACATTTGATTTTCTTTGAATACTTTAAACATTATAAGAGGTTAAATGATGGGTTTTTTTTTAGATCATTTGTAATTTGAATACTACTTTGAAACACAAGAGAGTGTCAAACGAAACATAGGAATTAGTATCCCATTTTGGATGCATCTTCATTCAATTTCTTAATTTTACATACACAAGATTTGGTGGTTTCTCAAGCATGCCATTCAAATTGCCAAGGTATCCTAATGACAAATGAATATTTATGGAGTCGTGCAGGAAACAAGTTGAATTGCATGATTTACAGTTAAAGGTTCACCATCCTTATGTCAATTTATCCATTGTTGTTGGTCATTATCATTGTCCCAACATTTATAAAGTAAATAACATACAAAAGGAGATGTACCACAACTACAATCAGACCCATTTTGAAGCTAGAGAAAATTTTGATTATAAAGGTGTAGCTCAAAATACAATTTCTCTTAAGTATATAAGTCAATTTTTTGTGTAGTTATTTTTTTATTTGTTTATTTTATGGTTTTTCATGATTGATTTTTTACATCACTCTATGCCCAATAGACAAGACTCAAAACTAGAGATAATTGGGATCTCATCCTTGTTTCTTTCTTTTTGATAGAAACAAAAATCTCCCCATTCAGAGCCAGATGGTGTTACCCAAAATTTTACACGTAGAATTTTGGGGTCCCCCTATTAAATTTTTTCCTTTTATCTTTTGTGGGTCAGTTATTTTTGTTGAAACTCAATCCCCTAAATAAGACTTAGTCTTTATCTATTTTCATTATGGTTACTTTCATTCCCAATTACTTTAAATTACTCTAAAAGGTTAAAAAATGTCTTCCTAAGGCCATCATTGAAAAACCCATTTACCTATCTTTCCCAAAGGATCAAAAATTTAAGTGTTTGGGTTAATTTCCAAGCCAACTCAGGTTATTCAAGTTAATTCACTTATTAAAGAAAAATCAAGTCATCCCCACAAACCCAAGTTGCACTGACCAGTTCAAATTGGATTTAAGAAACAACTTTACTTCTCATCAAAAGGTAAGTAAATAAATATTATAATCCCATAGAACATTAACTAGAGAAAGCTAGAGTTTCAAAGTTACTTTACTTACACAAAGTTAAAAGTAGAAGTAATGAAGTTTTACAATCCTAAAGTACTCACAAGTCAAGAATAAATCGATATTGTGAAGTTGCTTAACTTTAAAATCTAAATTAAGAGATGTAGTCCAAGATACTTGAAAAAAAGTTAAGGGATTATGTGGCTCCCTCACACATGTCTCCTACTTGTCATTAATACATTGGTTAATATAAATATTGAGAAAATCTATTTCATTTCCCACCTGAAATTTGAGTTACTTGATCAAGCTACCACCCCTCAAAATCTTGAGCGACACTATTCAAACTTTTAGATTAATTTGTTCATGTAACCTTCATGACCCATTTGTATTTAAGGTGTGTATTTTGTTTTCCCTTTATTTTCATGTCTTCTTTTTAGTTGTAAATCATGTTCTTATATGGTTAAGGTTTTATACATCATTTTGATTGCTTTCTTTGTCATTTATCATTTTCAAGTGTTTTAGTGTTGTTATTGCATGAAATATGTTATTTAAAACCTTGTAAACACTCCCAAAAGCAATTATCATGAGAAAATCACTCAATTTTCTAAAATGATTGAACCCTTCTACAAGAAAAAAAACCTAGCTATCGACCTTGTTGAGAAACTTGGACTTCCTATTACTAGTTGCTTTCCCCAGAATTCTAGTTACTCCTTACTTCTACTTCTTTAGGTTTTCTAACCCAAGTTACTTGTCCTAAAAAACCCAAAATAATAAGTCTTAAGAAACCTGATGAACTACCTAAGAGATACCCTAACTCCTCATAGCTTACTAATTACTTAGAGTCTCAAACCCAAGTAACTTGCTAATATAAACCTAAGGTTATAATTTGAGAGAAATTCAAAGTTATCCATGCTTATTACTTGTTACTTGTTTAGATTCTTGAATACTTAAGACTTGAATATCATCTAAACCAACCTAGAGTTGCAATACCCTATTACTTACTATGAGTTACTTGGAGTTTTCAAATCTCTGTACTGCATGAAATCTAAAGCTTACTTATGATTATTGTTTGAGACAACAACTTGACTCATTTATTCAAACTTTTCTAAACTAGTAGGAGCAATCACTAATTATTCTAAAGAAATTATCAAGTTTTTATAGATTTATCTAGAGAAAATATCAGGATCAGAGGAAGAAATAATTAGAGTAGAAGAAAATAAAACCTTCATTGAAGAATTCCTTAAGTTAGCACTTGAATAGATGCCTGGGCTAATTAAGAAGAGTAGGGCAAAATCAAAGAAAGTTATGAAACCTCATGAACCAAAGATGAAGTATGAGTATAACTGATAGCCCATTGAGTCCAATATTATATCCAAAGTGTTATAAATCAATGACACAGATATGGGTCATGTGTCCATAATTGAGTTATTAGAGAGATCTAAAGTTATCATCAAGACTCCACTCATGTAAGTAGTAAGCAATAGTGGAATCCTGCAAGCTGATGTTTTTATAAGTTATGCACAACTACATGAGTTTGTCCTTGAATGTTCTAAGTATTATGACTCTCTCACTAGAATAGTGAAGGATAATTTATGAAATGTAATAATTAGGCTTGATGTTCAATACTTTGACTACTGTTCAAAGATCCCAGTGAAGTCTAAAGTAATAGATTTATCAATGGAGAAAGCTAAGAATCTATGAGAAAGATAGACCCCATAATGTATTAAAGTAATGAACACTAACTATTTGAAGAAATTTAAGAAACCCTCAAGGTTCCCAAAATAGATAGTAAGGTTTGACTTCATCTTTGAAGTTGATGATATCAACAAATTATTATGCTAAATAAATGTAGAGAATAATGCTAAGTGTTTTTCAACCTAGATGTATGCATACATCAAGGCCATTGATGTTAAAAAGAGTCCTACAATGATTTAATGATCAATATTCATAAGAGATAACATTGACCACTAATTGAGTCAGGTGTTGGTAACTTTCAACTTCAGGATGACTTCATACTTGGTATACGTAGCAGCATCAAGTGGAGATTTTTCTAGATTGACTATGAAAGGAAAATTAGCATCAAAGCCTATATATGAATACTAACCCCAATTGGTTTTCTTTATATACTTCAAACATTATAAGAGGGTAAATGATGGGTTCTTTGATGAGATCATTTATAAGTTGAATACTACTTTGAAACACAAGATAGTGTCAGATGCATCATGGGAAGAAGTCTCCTATTTTGGATGCATCTTCATTCAAATTCTCTATTTTACATACATCAGAGTTGGTAGTTCCTCAGGCACACCAGTCAAATTGCTAAGGCATCCTAGTGATAAATGGATCCTTATGGAGTTGTGTAGGCAACTAGTTGGTTTGCATGATTTACATTCAAAGGGTCACCATCCCTCTATCAGTTATCCCATTGTTATTGGTCATAATCATTATCCCAAAATTTAAAAATAAATAAATGTGAAAAAGGAGATGTACCACAACTATAATCTGACCCATTTTGAAGCTAGATCAAATTTTGATTATAGAGGTGTGACTCAGAATACAATTTTTCTTGAGTATATGCATATTCTTGCACTAGAATATTTTTGGATTGATTATAGGGATGAGTTTGATGTAAGAAGAATAAATAATAGTATATTAACTATTGAATATATCTATGCTTTTTATTTAGAAATAATTCTAGAGGACATAGAGGATGAAGTAATTGTAACTAGTAATGCCTACCATGCTGCAAGAGGGGATAACGCTCCTCTTTTAAAGATAATTTTTGGTAAAGATAAAGTTAAAAATATTGCTAAAATAACGTCTATTTTCCACATGAATCCTCAATAAGGGATATTTCATGAAGGAATTAATGACTAAAAATACTAGAATAAGTCAGAAGATGAATGTAATTCAAGGAGAAAGTAGTTAAATTCCTTATAAGAAATTAAATTTGAAGAGAAATGATGATGACATTTACTCTATGGTAAAATATAAAGAACCCATTCATCCATATGTTGCCACACACCCTTTGGTCACTTCTATAGATACTTCTCCATCCATAATTCCTACTTCTACTACAACTACCATAAATCCATCAATACTCATACCACCTCCAAAATATGATAGCATCAAGCTTCTTAAGAATCCAAATCAAAATAATACTATTTTTTCTCCTCCTCCTCCATCTTATCCACCCATTGATACACCTCCACCCCCTTTTAATGATCAACTAACCACTTTAAAGGAGCCAAAATAGGTAACTGCTAAAAAAGTGACCTCATCTCAGGAGGTATCACAAGAAAATCAAAAGGGAATAGTTGAACCTGAGAAAGAGGAAGAGAAGAGACAAAATGAAGCCTAGAAAGAAAATAAAGCTAAAAAAGAAAAGGAATTTTAGAAAGAGAAGGAAGTAGAGAAAGAGAAAGAGAAAGAAAATGAAAAAAAGCTGAGGAGGTAGAGGTAGAAAAAGATGAGCAAGCAGTTCCCAATGTAATACAAGGTATTTTAAATTCACAAGAAGCTCCTTCCCAGAACATAGATGTAAAAAATAATCAACAACAAATGGTTGTATATTTGGTTAGTCCAACAAGTAAATTTTTTTTATCCTGGTTAGCATTGGAAATAGTTCTTGAGACCATAAAATAAATAAAATTGGAGGGGATTGATTTGTAGTTATTAAATAGGCTTGATTGAAAAGGAAATAAGCCCAAGAGCACTAAGGTAAATTTTAAGCTGATAATTGAACTGTCAGGGTAGAAGTTTGTAGAAGTATCCATTCCTATGTAGGGTAAGGATAAAGATGAAGTCACTGAACAAAACTTAATAGTCACAAAAGTGTCCCTTTGATAAGTTACTACATAGGACTTAAAGCAAGACACTCAGACTCTGATTAACACTCTTTTTAAGAAGTTAGATGAATAAAAAGTTGACAAAGCAAAATTGAAGGAACAAATTACAAATTTATGTGAAATAATTATCAAAGTGGTAAGATCTACTCCTTAGCAGTCAATTATTTCATGTGATTTGATTGGTCAACAAATAATAACTGAGGTAGAGGAAATTGGAGATAAGGCTAAGGCCATTGATGAATGGATAGAGAAGATGTTGTAAACTACTCAAAAACACTTTCTCAAGGTTCCAGGTACTCAAGATTATATTTAAAATAAGGTAGCACATACAAAGGCAGGGATGAAGGAAATAGAAAATGAGAATGGAATTTTGGAGTTGCATCAAGAAAGTCTTTATAGAATAAACACTTTGAGTAAGAAAATTTTAATCAAAGAATAGATTGTTCCGGAAGGGTTAGTAAAGAAATAAAAACTAGAGGAGTACCTCTTATCTTTTTGCATGCATATTCTTTGGATAATACTTGAAGAGATGAAGGCTTTAGAAGAAGATGCTCATAATGAAAAAGTGAATGTGTAATATTGCATCTTTGGTTTCACTAACATTTGGTCTTAGAAAACTCCAAGGACATCTAAATATTTGCACCAACCTTTCAAGTAATTGACTGAAAAGGTCATAAATCCTTTCAATATATATATATATATATATATATATATATATATATATATATATATATATATAAAGATACATACATATATATATATATATATATATATATGTGTGTGTGTGTGTGTGTGTGTGTGTGTGTATATATATATGTATATATGTATATATGTATGTATATATGTATATACATATATATATATATGTATATATATATATATATATGTATATATATATATATATGTATATATATATATGTATGTATATATGTACATATATACATATATACATATATATACATACATACATACATACATACATACATACATATATATATATATATATATATATATATACATACATACATACATACATACATATATATATACATACATATACATATACACATATATATATATATACATATATACATATATATATATAACACATATATATATACATATATATATATATATATATATATATATATATATATACATACATACATATACATATATATATATATATATATATATACATACATATATATACATATATACATACACACACACACACACACACACACACACACACACACACACACACACACACACACACACACACACACACACACATATATAAAGGATTTATTCAAGAGTCAAAAATAAATCAAGAGGATTGAATGAAGACTTGAGAGAGTAAAAACTTATTGCAAAAAATTAGAAAGATAATTGTTGAGATATGAAACGGAAAGGCAATCACTTGCCAAATCAAATGACATATCAATACAGTTTATAATGTCCTAGAATATCAAATATAGAAAGAAATGTAGATCTAAAGTTTATGACATGGAGTGATTATTTTTCTCCTCTTTTCAATAAATTCTTATTTCTTCTTCCATTTTTTTCTATTTTTTTAAAGTGATGTATTTGAAGAAATTTTGTTTGGAGTAATTACTTTGTAATTAATGTTATTTAATGAAGTTACTTGTATAAGTTACTTTGTAAGATGTTGGATTTAAGTAAGTAGGCTAGATACCATTACTTAAATTCCTTTTTTAAAATAAAATCACTTAAGAAGGCTATGCATTTCATGCAAATAGATTATTTTTTATTCAAACAATAAAATCGACAAGTGTTAAATGTCATTGATCATTGCATGCCACATAGGATAAATTCTAGATGGATGCTTCCCAATGGTTCCACATTTTTAATGCAATACATGGAAATTCAAGGATTTGTCTCCTATTTGATTTTGACTTCTGAAACTGTATAAATATAAATTTAAGCCTATGTGCTAGGGGGATGGTAATTTTTAAAAATAAATTGTAACTAAAGACAGAGAGTTTTAAGCAATCTAAAATTTTATGTTTAGATTTATGATTTTTTATTTTGTATGAAATTAGTTTAAAGTGAATAAGGATGTTGATTTTTGTGTAACTTTGAGTCTAAAGAGATCATTTGGTGGATTTATGAAGATTAAAATGGTAAATTTTGTGTTATCTTTAAATTTGAATGTGAATTCTAATCTTTCTTAAATATTTGTTGAAAGGATTGTCATCTCTTGAATGTTTATTTACTTGTAACATATTCAATAAGCTCTATAAAATAATTATTGTGAAGTGTAACTTATTTCTTCTTACATATCTTAGTCTTTTCATTCTCTATTTCCCAATATTTCATTACACATTTTTTGAAACAACTATTTACTTGCTGCAAAATCACCTTGTTGTGGTTCATGAACTCTGTGATTAAAGTAATACCCCAAAAAATAACATAACTTGCACATAATTTATATAATCTATGAATAACTAAGAAATATGAATAATTAGAAGTAAATAGACATAAGCATACATGAGCTTCACCATTAAATGGAGGGGGTTTAATCCCATGACTACCTAGGTACTTTTAATAGCCTATAGAATATCTAACCAATATTTTATGGTGACTCCACTAGAAAATTATGAATTGAACTCCCATAACTAAAATTATCTTACTCACACAAGTCAAAATAGGCCTAGATTGACATCTAGTATCACTATCCAAATGCTACATGTAGAGTACTGATGTGTTTATCTATTTAAAACTCTTTGTTATGAAGTTGACTTACTAAAAAGAGACACATTGATTTGTATTAAATTAATACATGTCCAAAAGCCACATTTGGTTTTACACATTTTTTATCTTAAGATCACTACATGTCAAGGAAAAAACACATAATTCTTTGCTTATAAACCAAATTGCTTGAGTAATCCTTAGAAACATTTTTACGCTTCAAACTGGCAAATAGACCTTTTACCAGAGCAAGGAGAGATCAAGGCCAACTGATGAATTCTTTGAATTACAATAACATTTTAATTTTTGCTTTCACTCCCAAGCCAAAAATAATAATATCTAGTCTTTTGCCTATCAGACAAGCACAAATTCTTGAGAAGTAGCTTTAGCACAATTCTTCAGGAATAATTCAACCCACAAACCCTTAGTTTCTTATTCCTACAAGAATCATGCTACCACTTCCTATTATTTGGGGGAAATGATTAGCCAATTGAATTTGACTCCTCACCATGACTTGCCAAAGGGGTCAAGAAAGAATTTTCCAAAGTTCACTGATGATGGAAAAAAAAGTCCAGATGATTAATTCATTGCTTTATGTATATCCTATGGAATAATTGGCATTGAGTATGAAGATGTCTTAGTTAGAATCTTCATTGAGACCTTGCATGACTTATCTAAAAAATTATTTTACCATTTAGCTTCTGGCACTATAGTTAGTTAGGCCACTATGCATGAGTAGTTTGAAACAATATTCAAAACTATAGAAGATTCACATATATTTCTCACCCAACTAACTCAATTCAAAAAAAAACCACATGAAAACATGTAGGATTTCATTGGAAAGTTTAATAGATTACTCTATAAAATCCCTAAAGTTACTCTACCCACTAGAGATAATAAGAAGTGCTTATTCATCAATGCCCAATTATAAGAGGTCAGTTATCAGTTATGTAGAGCACATCCTATTAATTGAGAAACAACTCAAAATCTTGATATATATGTTGAATATGACTTGATAATGGCTAAAATGATCAACAAAATAATTTCTAAGGGTGATTTTTTGTTTTAAGCACATCACAGACAATTAATCCCCTATTATAAAAGTTGTCTATTGAATTGATACAATTCAAAAGACAAATCACTCAAGGGACTCATGTTGTCCTAGCTAGGAATGTACCTACACAAAATTTTAATAATGAGAATAGGAATCACATTTTTTGTCATACAAAGAGATTGTCAATTGAAGATTCTACCAAAAATCATGTTGAGATGAATGAAGAAGACCAAATTACTGATGATACTCAACAAATTTTTGTTGATGAAGATGATTTTATGGATCTTACTGGTGACTCCAACATAGGCTACCTTGAATATCAATAAAAAAGTGATTATGAAGAAGCATTTGAAGAAGATCATAGTCACTCTTTTTTAGTGTTTACAAGGTCATAAACTTAGCAAGCTAGTGAAAAACCTTCCAAAGAACAAGATAAAGGAGATTCTAGATTAGATGCAAGAAATCTTAAAAGAGGTAGTCCTCTACCATCTTCTCTTGCTCTAAAAGATAAGTATGTATCTTTTTCTTCTCAAAACCATAAGCCAGTAACTTATGCTTCTAAATCAAATCCTTCTCTGTCTGTATACATTCCCTCTTTTGACTTAATTGACCACATAAAGAAAACCAAAATTCAAATATTAGAAATTGAATACTTGAGGTCTTATCTAGATCAACTAAATAAACTAGTCAAGTATATTTAAATTAAAGGGTCAAACAATACAACCAATTCCTATAAATGTATCTTAGCTACCCCCAAGCAAGCCTCACCTCAAAATAATGATACAAATTCTTCTTCCATGTCTATTTCCACATCTAAAAGGATAGATCCATCCAATGTCTCTCTCATGATCAATGGATTCAAGTTAAGCAACTATATCCTAGACTTTAGAGCCTCAAATAATTTCATGTTAGCTAAAGTAGTTGATGCTCTTAGCCTCACTTTTACTAATATAATTTGTAGATGTTACTCAATGAAGAGATAAGTTCCCCTAATTAGATGGATTAAATATGCCCAAGCTATCCTAACAAATTTCTCAAATAAAAGGCTCAATATGATTATTATATTAGTAGATATTCCTAGTTTTTATGAAATGTTTCTAAGTAGAAAATTTTATAAAGATATAGGTGGATATTTCAAGATAGATTGGTCATGTGTTCACATTCAAATAAAAGGAGTAAATCAAAAACTTGGACCTAAAAATAAGTCCAAGTATATGGTTTCCAAGTCTGATGATCCAAGATCATAGGTTATTTTTGAATAATTAGACCACAGAGTCTATTACCTTGAATTAGGCAAGAAAATTCAAGAACCAAAGATATAAGAAGATGATGAAAAAATATTGACATTGGAATTTGATGGAAACTACATTTTTATTATTTTAGGTACTGGGGTGGTATTGATATCACCTGATGGTAAAGTATTTTCTTACTCTTACAAACTCATGTTTGAAAATACTTATAAAACATTAGAGTAGGAGGCACTCTTGTTAGGGATTGAACAAGCAAAGGAAAATGGAGTAAGACTCCTAAAAGCACAAGGAGAAGCTGAGCTAATACTGAGGTAAATTTATGGCCAATATCAAATGAGGAAAGATAAGCTAAGGCACTATCGAGATCAATTTTTTAGTGTAACACTTAATTTTATAGCCTTCTCAATCAACTCCATTCCCCATGATCATAAATCTAGAATTGATTCTCTTGTAGTCATTACATCTCTACTCAAACCAAATCATCCACCCACACTTTTTTGAGAAGGTGATTATAGAGCAGAGATGGTTTTCCATCCAAAAGTACTAAACAATGTCAATCAATGGAAAGTTTTCTATGATGACAAGCAGATAGTTGCATTGCTTAAAAAACAAGATAATTTTGAGGAGCTATACTTTGAAGGCAGTAGTTCATTTCCATGCCAAATGACAATAGGTATTATTGATCCTTAGGTTACTAATAGTCAAGATATATTTTAATTGAAGTGAAAAAAAATACCTAAAGGGTTAGTTTCTTTAGAATAATTTTTTGACAAACATGATAAGTTTCTATAGAAAAAGAAAGAGTATGCTAATAATTCATCTCCATAAGTATAGTAAGTTAATATAGGCAGTGAAAAAGAGCCTAAGATGGTCAAAATTGGAAAATGTTGTTCCCAAGAAGAAAAGGAAGCATTCATTAAGCTTATAAAAATGTATATTGATGTGTTTTCTTGGTCCTATAAAGATTTGAAGACCCTTCAGCCAAATGAGGTATAACATTACATTCCACTTCAATCAAAAGAAAATCCTTTTAATCAAAAGCTATGCCACCATAATCCAACCATTTGAAGTACTATCTACACTAAAATATAGAATATTTTTGATTCTAAGATCATCTATCCACTTCATCATTTAGAATGGCTAGCTAATATTATCCCAGTGAGAAATGAAAATAGATAAATATGCCTATGTGTTGATTTTCACAATCTAAATGAAGCTTCTCTAAAAGATAATTACCCATTGCCCATTATTGATCACACCTTGCAAGTAGTTACAAGTTTAAAGATTTTGCTCATGTTAAATGGTTTTTCAAGGTACAATCTGATAAAAGTGGTTGATGAGAATAAATATAAGACAACTTTCAAAATGTTATAGGGGATGTTTGCCTATTAGAAGATGCCTTTTAGGTTTATCAATGATTGAGCAAATTTTTAGTGAGCAATGGATATGGAATTTGCATATCTAAAGAACAATAGTATAGTGGTATACCTTGATGACTTGACAGTATTCTCTAAGAAAAGAGATAATCATATGATTGACATAGAATAAGTTCTCATCCAGTGTAGGAGACATGGGATTTCCTTGAATCCCAAGAAGTTAGTATTTATCATAACTGAATGGAAACTTTTCAGTCACATTGTCTCAAGGGAAGGAACATATATTGACACAAAAAAGGTGAAATCCATATAAATTTTATCTTTTCCTACTTCCAAAAAGGGTGTACATTATTTCTTTGGCAAGGTCAACTTCCTCAAAAGATTTATTCCTAACTTTGTTGAGTTGACTCACCACATCTCTGATATGATGAAAAAGAAGCAAGAATTCAAATGGAATGTTGAAGGTAACTTTGCATTTTAAAGGATTAAAGAAACTATAGCTCAATCTCTATACTTATTTTCCCCAAATTTTAGTAAGGAATTCATTCTTTATTGTTACTCTTTTGAACATACCATGTCAGCTATACTCTTGTAAAATAATGATGAGGGAATTTAATCTCCTATAACTTTCACGAGTCATCCATCAAAAAGCTATGAATTAAATTATTCACAGATGAAGAAACATGTCTTTACTTTAGTCAAAGAATGCAAAGTTTTTAGGTACTACATTTTGTCTTGACATACTAAATTCTATGTGCTTGACACTTCAGCTAAATCAATTCTAATGCAGCAGGAGCTCATATTATTGAGAGGCACCTAGGTAGTTAAGCTGCAAGAGTTTGATCTTGATATCAAACCAATGAAGCTAGTAAGAGGAAAAGGCTTGTGCCAATTGATGATAGAGAGAAAACCTAATGACATAGATACATTGGAACCTTCACTCAAAGCTAAATCAAATGAAGATTTTCCCATGGTGATTTCTATTGATCTTATTGATGAATGGTATATTAAAATTATTTTATTCCTAACTTATGGAAAATGTCAAAGGATTAAGTTATTTAGGATAATGGTTTGTACAAAAGAGGAATTGATGGTGTTTTACTAAATTATGTGGATAAATAACAATAATATAAATTTTTAGAGTAGTTTCATGATAAATCCTGTGGAGGTCACTTCTCAACATAGTCACAACACACAAAATCTTACATGCAAGGTAATTTTGGCCTACACATTTCCAAGATACTTTTGATTAGGTCACTAAGTGTCAAAAATGTCAACACTTTGTGGAACATGTAAATTTATCAGCATTACCATTAAAACCAATCATAATCAATAAACCATTTCAACAATGGGTCATAGATTTTATTGGCATGTTGAATCCTTCTTCAAGTGATGGACATTGTTATGTCTTAACTATAACTGATTACTTTAGCAAGTGGGTAGAAGTTATTCATGTCAATAATGCCACTATAGAAGTGGTATGTGATTTCATCAAAGAGAATATCATAGTAAAGTTTGGTGCCCCACATAAGATAGTAATAGATAACGTAGCCAATTTTTTTTCAGTGAACCTAACTGACTTTAGTTCATGATTCAAATCACCATCCTCAAGGGAATTGTCAACCTAAATCAAGTAACAATAAACTGATGACCATAATTTGTAATTTGGTGGATAATAATCAATGTACCTAGCACAAAAAGTTGTTCAATGCACTATGGGCTGACAGAATCACTCTAAAGAAAGCCATTAGCATGCCACCTTTCTAGTTGTTACATGTAATAGATGTTGAGGTACAAGTCACCATAGAGTTTCCCACTTTGAAATTTTCTAAAGCTATTGAAGATGAAACTTATCAAGATTCACTTGATAGGAGGATTATGTTTCTCACTAAACTATAAGAGGTTCGTACTCAAGTGGTTGACTAACTAACTGATCATTAAATGAAAGTGAAGAAGATCTTTGATAAGAAATATTGAGATAGATAGATTGAATTTGGTGACTTGGTCCTTTTGTGGGATAAGTAAAATGAGCAAAAAATAAATCATGGCAAATTTGACTCAATAAATGATATTATTGGAAGAGATAGTTTAATCATAGTTTGTCAAGATGGAAATGAAATTTTGTTTCCATACAATGAGCAACACTTGAATCTCTACAAGAATTGAGTAGTAGGATAACGCTTGTCTGTATATAAATAAGTCCTTAATATTTATTTTGTTTAGTTTTTTTTTTTTCTATTTGTTTGTTTTATAGTTTTTCATGATTGATTTTTTACATCACTCTATGCCCAATAGATAAGACTCCAAACAAGAGATAATTAGGATCTCGTCCTTGTTTCCTTATTTCTAATAAAAATAAAGATGTCCCAATCAGAGCCAACTTGTGTCACACAAAATTTTACACATAGAATTCTGGGGTCCCCCTATTAAATTTTTGCCTTTTGTCTTTTGTGGGTTAGTTGTTCTTGATGAAACTTAGTACCCTGAATAAGAATTAGTATTTATATATTTTCATTATTGTTTATTTCATTCCTAGTTGCTTCAAATTACTCCATAAGGTTAAAAAATGTCTTCCTAAGGCCATCATTAAAAACCCCATTTACCCATCTTTCCTAGAGGATCAAAAAGTTAAGTGTTTGGGTTCATTCCCAATAAAACTCAGTTTCTTCAAGTTACTTCACTTATTAAGGAAAAAGTAAGTCATCCCCACAAACTTGAGTTGCAATGCCCAGTTCAAACTAGATTTAAGAAATAACTTTACTTCTCATCAAAAAGTAAGTAAAGTAGTCATGTAAACCTGTAGAACATTAACTAAAGTAAAATAGAGTTTCAAACTTAATTTACTTACATAAAGTTAAAATTATAAGTAGTGAAGGTTTACAATCTTGAAGTACTCACAAGTCAAGACTAAATTAAGATTACGAAGATACTTAAATTCAAAAGTAAAACTAAGCAAAGTAGTCCAAGAAATTTGGTAAAAAGGTAAGGGCTTACGTGGCTCCCTCACACATATCTCCTACTTATCATTAATGTGTTGTTTAATATAAATATTGAGAAACTCCACCTCATTTTCAACCTGGCATGTAAGTTACTTGTTCAAGATACCACCCCCCATAATCTCGAACGATACTATTCAAACTTTTGGAGTAATTTATTCACTTAACCTTCATGACCCATTTGTATTTGAGGTATGTATTTTATTTTCCATTTATTTTCATGTCTTATTTTTGGTTGTAAATTACACTCTTTTACTGTTAAGGTTTCATGCATCATTTTGATTATTTTCTCTATCCTTTATCATTTTTAAGCATTTGAGTGTCACTCTTGCATGCAATATGTTGTTTAGAACCTCATCAACACTCTCAAAAACACTTAACATGACAAAATCACACAAAATCATAAAAGGATTGAACCCTTCTACAATTAAAAAAACCTGGTTGTCAACCTTTCTAAGAAACCTAGACTTCCTATTACTGCTTGCTTTCCTCAAAATTCCAGTTACTCCCTTCTTCTACTTATTCAAGTTTTCAAACTTGAGTTATTTGTCCTAAGAAACCCAAAGTCATAATTCTTAATAAACCCAATGAACTACCTAAGAGATATCCTGACTCCTCATAACTTACTACTTACTTAGATTCTCGAACCCAACTAACTTGTTAATATAAACTTAAAGTTATAAGCTAAGAGAAACCCAAAGTTATCCATGCTTATTACTTATTACTTTCTTATATTATTAAATGATTAAGACTTGTAGACTATCTAGACTAACCGAAAGTTGTAATACCCTATTATTTACTATCAGTGACTTGGAGTTGTCATATCTCTCTACTGATTAAAATCTAAAGCTTGCTTAGGAGTATTGTTTGAGACAACTTTACTCATTTAATCAAACTTTTTTAAACTAGCAAGAGTGGTCACTAAGTATTTTATATAACTTATCAAGTTTTTTCCAAAGTTAACCAAAATAAATGCCAAGATCAGAAGGATCAAAGGAAGAAATAGTTGTAATAGAAGAACAAAAAACCTTCATTGAAGAACTCCCTGAGTTAGCCCTTGAAGAAATCCCTAGGCCAAGTAGGAAGAGTAGGGGAAAATTAAAGAAAGTTGTGAAACCTCATAAACCAAAGATGAAGTATGAGTACAAAGGATACCCCATTGATTCTAGTATTGTATCCAAAGTGTTAAAAATTAGTGACATATATATGGGTCATGCGTCCATAATTGAGTTATTCGAGAGATATAAAGCTATCATCAATACTCAACTCATGTAAACAATATGCAATAATGTAATCCTGTAAGCTATAGATTTTTGAACTTCTACACAACTACCTGAGTTTGTTTTAGAATGTGCTAATTATTATGAATGCCTCACTAGAATAGTGAAGGATAATTTAGGTAACGTAATAATCAAGCTTGATGTTCAATACTTTGATTATTTTTTAAATATCTTAGTAAAGTCTTAAGTAATAGATTTATCAATGGAAAAATCCAATAATATCTTGAAAAGATAGACTCCAGAATATATTAAAGTAATGAACACTAACTATCTGAAGAAAGTTAAGCAACCCTCAAGGTTCCCAAAATAGATAGTAAGGTCTGACTTCATCTAGGAAGTTGATGACATCACCTAATTATTATGTAGAATAAATGGAGATAATAATGATAATTGTTTTTCAACTTGGATGTAAGCATACATCAGGGACATTGATGTTAATGGGAGTTTTCAAATGATTCAATGGTCAAGATTGATAAGTGATAAGATTAACCACTAGTTCAGTTAGTTGTTGGTAACTTTTTACTTCAAGAAGACTTCATACTTTGTATACATAGTAGCATCAAGTGGATATTTTTCTAAATTGACTACAAAAGGAACATTAGAATCAGAGGATATATATGAATATTACCCCCATTGGTGTTATTTTAATATTTTAAACAATATAAGAGGATAAATGATGGGTTCTTATATGAGATCATTTGTAAGTTGAATATTTATTTGAAACATAAGAGAGTGTTGAATGTAGCATAAGAAGCAGGCTCCCATTTTGGATTTATTTTCTTTCAATTTATTAATTTTAAATACATCAGATTTGGTGGTTTCATAGGCATTCTAGTCAAATTACCAAGGTATCCCTGTAACAAATGGATCTCTATGGAGTTTTTTAGGCAACTAGTTGAGTTGCATGATTTACAGTTAAAGGTTCACCATCCCTCTATCAATTTTCTCATTATTATTGGTCATTATCATTATCCTAGAATTTATAAATCAAATAAAATGAAAAATTAGATGTACCACAACTAAAATTAGACCCATTTTGAATCTAGATAAAATTTTAACTATAAAGGTGTAGATCAAAATACATTTTTTCTTGAGTATATGCATATTCCTGCACTAGAAGATTTTTGGACTGATTTTAGGGATGAGCTTGATGTAATAAGAAGAGAAAATAGTAGATCTAATATTGAACAAATCCATGTTTTTGATTTAGAAATAATTCTAGAGGACATAGAGGATGATGGAATTATAATTTGTGATGCCTACCATGTAGCAGGAGGGGATGACACTCCACTTTATAAGATCATTTTTGGTAAAGATCAAGTTAAAACTATTGATAATAGAACTTCTATAGTCCTTTCCTGAATTCTACATAGATCCTCAATAAGGGATATTTCATGAAGGAATTAATGACTGAAAATACTAGAATAAGTCAGAAGAAGAAGGTAATTCAAGGAGAAAGTAGTCAAATTCCTAATAAGAAATTGAAGTTGAAGAGAAATGTTGATGACACTTAATCTATGGTAAAAGATAAAGAAAAATTCATCCAGATATAACAACACCCCCTTTGTTTACTTCCATACATACTTCTTCATCCACCATTCCTACTTCTACTGCACCTACCATAGATCCATCAATACTCATGCCACCTCCAAAATCTAATAGCATCAAGCCTCCTAAGAAGCCCATTCAAAATAATATTGTTTTTCTTCCTTCTCCTCTTCCTCCATATTCTCCACCCACTGCTCTACCTCCACCCCCTTCAGATGATCAACCAACCAAACAAAAGGAGTTAGAATAGGTAACTACTAAAAAGGTGACTTCATCTTATGAGGTATCATAAGAAGAGTGAAAGGGAATAGTTGACCCTGAGAAAGAGAAAGAGAAGGAAAGAGAATATGAGAAATAAAAGGAAGAAAATAAAGAAAAGGAATTTGATAAAGAGAAGGAAGTAGAGAAAGAGAAATAAAAATAAAAAGAAGCTGAGAAGGAGGTAGAGGCAACAGAGGATTAGCAAGCAGTTCCCAATGTAGTACAAGGTGTTTTAGATGCACAAGAAGCTCCTTCCCAAGACTTATTAGTAAGAAACAATAAAAAATAATGGGTTATACATTTAGTTACTCCAACAATTACAAACTTTTGATCTTCGTTAGCATTGGAAATAACTCCTAACACCATATAAGTAACAAATTTGGTGGAGATTGATTTACAGCTATTAAAGTGTCTTGTTTGAAAAGGAAATAAGTCCAAGAGTGCAAGGTAACTTCCAAGCTGATAATTGAAACTTTAGGGTACAAGTTTGTATAATTATCCATTCCTCCTCAGGTTAAGGGTAAAGATGAAGTCAATGAATAAGACTTAATAGTCACAAAAGTGTCCCTTGGAGAAGTTACTATAGAGGGCTTAAAGCAAGACACTTAGATTTTGATTAACACTCTTTTTAAGAAGTTAAATGAATAAAAAGATGATAAAGCCAAATTGAAGGAAAAAATTAAAAATTTGTGTGAAATAATTGCCAAAGTGGTAAGATATAATCCTCGATAGTTAATTATTTCAAGTGATTTGATTGTTAAACAAATAATAACTGAGGTAGAAGAAACTGTAGATAAGGCTAAGGCCATTGACGAATGGATAGAGAATATGTTACAAACTACTAAAAAATACTTTCTCAAGGTTCCACATTCTCAAGATGATATTTAAAATAAGTTAGCATATATAAAGGTAGTGATGAAGGAAATAGAAAATGAGAATGGAATTTCTAATTTACATCAAGAAAATCTTCAGAGAATAAACACTTTGAGTGAGAAAATTTTAATCAAAGAATAGATTCTTCCTAAAGGGTTAGTAAATAAATAAAAAAAAGAGGAGTACCTCTGATATTTTTTCATGCATATTCTTGGGATAGTGCCTTAAGAGATGAAGTTTTTAGAAGAAGATGATCTTAATGAAAAATAAAGCCTAGAGGATTGCATCTTTGGTCTCACTAACATTTAGTCTGAGAAAACTCCAAAGACATATGAATAGTTGCATCAAAAATTCAATAAATTGATTGATAAGGTCACAACTCCTTTCAAAAAAATATATATAATGGAGTTAATCAATATTCAACAAGAAATCAAGAGGCTTGAACCAAGACTTGAGAGGATAAAAGCTTAATATATAAAATTGGAAAGAGAATTGTTGAGATATGAAATTGAAAGGAAATCACTTGCCAAATCAGATGACACAATAATATAGTTCATGATGTCCTAGAATATCAAATATAGAGATAAATATAGCTCTGAAGTTCATGACATGGAGTGATTGCTTTTTCTCCTCTTCTTGATAACTTCTTTCTTCTTCTATTTTCTTATATTTTTTTAAGTGATGTATTTGAAGTAATTTTGTTTTGAGTAATTATTTTGTAAGTAATGTATTTTAATGAAGATACTTGTATTAGTAAGTCACTTTATAAGATGTAATATTTAAGTAACTAGGCCATACACCTTTACTTCAAGTCATTTTATAAAAGCAAATTACTTAAGCAAGTTATGCATTGCATGTAAAGAGATTTTATTTTATTCAAACAGTAAAACTAATAAGTGTTACATGTCATCGATCATTGAATTCCATAGAGGATAAATTATAGGAGGATGCCTCTCAATGGTTCTTATTTTTTATCACAACACATGGAAATTCAAATATTTGTCTCCTATTTGATTTTGACTTCTAAAATTGTGTAAATATAAGTGCAAGTCTGTGTGTCAGGGGGATGGTAATTTTTAAAAAGAAATTGTAACTAAAGCGAGAGTGTTTTAAGCAATCTAATACTTTATGATTAGATTTATGAGTTTTTATTTTATATGAAATTGGTTTAAAGTGAATAATAAGGATGTTGATTTCTATGGAACTTTTAGTCTCAAGAGATCATTTGGTGGATTTATGAGGATTAAAATGGTAAACTTTGTGTTATCTTTAAATCTAAATGTGAATTTTAATATTTTTTAATCATTTTATGAAAGGATTATCATCTCTTGAATTTTTATTTACTTGTAAAAAAATTAATAAGCTCTATAAAACTACTTATTGTGAAGTACAACTTCTTTCTTCTTATAAATCCTAGTCTTTTCAATCTCTATTTCTTGAAATTTCTTTACATATTCTTTAAAATAGCTGCTTACTTGATAAAAAATCACCCTTTTAATGTTCATGATCTCTATTATTAAAGTAATACCCCAAAAAATAAGACAACTTGTACATAATTTTAATAATATATTAATAACTGTGAGCTATAAATAATTAGAAGTAAATAGACATAATCATAGAGAGCTTCACTATTAAATGAAAGAGATTTAATACCATGACTACCTAAGTACTTTTGATAGCCTAAAAAATATCTATCCAACACTTAGCCACTTTATTAGACATGGAAATCACCTTTGAGGGCCCTTAGATCATCTATATTAGTTTGATCAAGTCAGCTACTTTATTTTGTATGCATATAGTCTCTCACTTGGGTACCTAGGCCTACCTACAAGTAGTTATTAGGTATGGATGCCTTTTTAAGTGGATAATGTGAAATAATTTGAGACCTTTGGGCCAAACTTACTCCTCATAAACCTATGTTATATGCAAATATTTCTCAACTCCTTACTCATAGGCCTAAAGTGGCTCTCTCAAGCTTGATTTGTATAGTACATATCCTAAACATGCCAACTAGTAGGTCATCTAAGTTATTAGGGGACCTAAGAAGACCATTAGGATAATTTCATAGTCTAATCATCTTTTTTGAATTAATTTGGGGGCATAATTCCTTCATCAGATCTGAACTAGGGTTTATTAAGGGTTTTGGAGGTTAACCATCTTAATAATGGCTCATACAGTACATACCTTCAAACCAAAACTTATTTTCATGAAATTTTAGCCTAATAGCCCCCTCATATCTCATAAATATCCTTAGGTCCCATAAAAATTATACATGGAGATATGATAAAAAGATGGTGTGTTTTGAACTCTCTATTAGGTAGTTTGTGCAGGTTATCTTTTGTTAAGGTCAACATACCCCCATTTTTCAAAATTGGGACCCTTGAGATACTTTGAAACTTAACACTAGAAACATGGCATGCTTTGAACATTATTATAATTTGAAGATCATCCACTTTGATAAAGTTGGCCTACTGGGTTATGGTTTTGATTTAAGGTTACCTAAAGTTACTAAGAATTGCCCTTCATGTGATAAGTTTTAGGTTTCATGGAGCCCTTATGAATGGATCATGATCAGAACCTCATAGTTTATCTTCATTCAAGATTTTACTAGCCTTTGGTCTACTAAAACTTATGCTTGGATTCATGTTCTAAAAACCCTCCTTTAGAAAACCCTAGCTTAAGTCCTTGGTTCAAATTTACATTTAACTGGAGTAAATTGGTGGGAATATTTCAAATTACTTTAGACTCAAGCCTAATTTTCATGTTAAGGCTTGGTTGTATTTCTTAATATGAATAGACCTTAACCTACAAGCCCTACTTGGTCCCTTTTATTTTCCCCTTTTATTTCTTTTATTTTAAACTGAATCTAATGCTCATGTTGGTAGGGTCCTTTTAATTTCCCTAGCATGGTCCCATTTATTACCTATTTAGACTAAAGTATTAATCCTAATGCCTCGTCATATTTATTAACATGAATAAGACCTTAGTATTAACACTTTAGCCTGATTCCTTATCACCCTGAGCCTTGACTTAAACACTTTTTCCTTTTGTAGATTTAATAGCTCTCACTCAATCATGGATCTTAATCAAATGAAGTGAGGATGACATTGAAATGTTAAAGGCCAAAAGAATCATAATGGGGTGACAAGTGTCACCATCTCAGGAACTTAGATAAATATCAATAACCCATAGGTCATACCTAAGGTCAATAGGGTCAAAGCTTAGAAACCCCACAAAGTTGCCACATGGTGTTCCTGCATACAAAGCTTAATGTTAACATAACCCTAAACCAATGGCATGCACTCACTTAGATATTGATCGAATGACTCTTTCTTCATAATAGATCTTGATTAGATAGATTGAATTAAATATGAGACTTATGAAATAAGGAATTTGATTAGCTTAAATTTGACATTTTTGCAAACATCATTTGACACCCATGAGGCCATCATCAATGTCTGTGAGACCATAAAATTTAAGCCCACCAAACCTAAAGAACTTCATGAGCTTAAAATTGATGTTCTCATGAATGCCATTTAATTTTTACAAGGCCATCATTGATGTCCATAAGGCCATCAAATTCAAAATATTTGAATATTTTAATTAGAAAAAGGGGCATGTTTTATATCATTTGAGGGGTCATTCGATATCATACTTTAAAAATTAGCATAAAATATTTTATCCTAAGTCTATGGAATGTTTATTAAAATGAAATAAACTTAGATTAAAATAGTTTAGCCTAAGTTCCTTTTTATGACCATGAACTGATTAAAATTAGTGCATCTTATAGGATCAAGAACTCATGCTTCATCAAGACTGAATGATCTAGTGCCATGAAATCACTGATGACTATTTGATAGAGCTTCAAGAACCCATGAGCTTGACACATAGTAGATTTGCATTCAATATGAAATAATGTCAAATATAGATCTCAAAAATCTTGTGAAGTGCTAAGTAGCAAAACCATGGGGCTGGATGCAAAGATGGCCAACAACATGTGGGATCTCAGATCATGAGCAACAACCCATGTTGACCCTTGGACAAAGATCCAATGGCATTAAACAAAAGGGAAAATTTTAAAAAATAATAGATAAGTGCTTTGAAGTCATTTATGAAAAATGTTGTAAAAGTTTTTAGATACACACCAAATAAGTGACACACAAGCATAAAATGATAAAATATAATATTTTGGGAACTCAAAAGGGAAAATGTATAAAAAAAAGTCAAAATCAATTATGAGCCATAAATGAGCCTAAGTTTGAATAAGCCATTTCCATTAAAGCTTTAAAAATCACTAAATCTTGCATAAAAGGCCCTAGTTTAAACTTGAATTGATCATAGTTAAGTGAAAAGGAGTTCAATTATACTTTGAGAAAGAAGAATTGACTTGGGAACCATTTTCAATATGATTTTGAGAAATTTTAAAGTCTGATAAGGCATGGAATTTTGAAAGTAATAACAAATGGATGAGACAGAGCTGTATCTATCCACAGACAATGAGGGAAGGGTTTTCAAATAGACATGGACACTACAACATTAAACACAGGCAATAGGAACTAGTTTGAGATCTTCTAGACCATTGAGGAGATAAAATCCATCACAAAGGAGGAATAAAATATTGCCACCATAAATAGAAGATACCTGGTTGTAGTCCAAATGGCATATCAACTTCTTCATGATATTGATGGAGTATGTAAGGATAAAAAGAAAGGCCTCCTCTATCCCTTTCCTTTGAAAATTGGTAGAATAGGTTTACAATATTAGACACATGTGGACATTATTTCTATAAATAGAGGCTCCTTCAGATTTTATCTAGATGACCTGAGGAAGTGGGACCCTAATGATAAGGTGACCAAGTATTTAAAAAATAATCAACTACCCAAACTAATTTATGAACATCAACTTTGCCCTTTGACACTTTGCACATCAAGGCCAATATTTTTGAAGAGGTATTAGATAGGTTTAAAATACATAATGTTAGACTTGAACATAGATTGACCAGTAATGAGAAGCTACCAGATGACGTATGGAAAATGGGACCTCTGTAATAACATTTATTGTCTACACCTTCTAAGCCCCATCAAGAGCAACCACAAATGGAAGTGCCACAAATCCAATCACAAATTGCATAAGGTCCTAACAAGAAAAATTTAGAAGAGATACCTAGTGAGGGCCCATTATCTTTAGGCATACCTCAAAGACCAACATCCTCCATTGAATTCCTAGACATGATTACCATGGATCTTAATGAGATAGTGGAAGATGCCCTCAAGGTCCTTACTAAGGTATATGGATATGATGAAGAGGAGGAATATGTTGAGGGATACCAAGCCTAAATAGAGGAGGTTCAAAAATAAAAATGGAAAGAAGTTTCCCTAGCTCTAGTCCTAGTGGTGCCATTGAAGAAGAGAAAGGCAAAATTGGCAATGGTCCCAATTATATAAAAGAAGCCAAAATTGACTTTCACTTACCCCATGAGTAAAATCAACTTATTCAGTTATGGATACCCCACCCATAGAATAATCATCCTTGATTAGTTTATTTATGGAAAAATACATAAGATCTCCTCCTTATCCCACTCATGGGCCTTGACCCAAACTATCAATATTGATGTACATGATGATATCAAGCCATGGATGAGGGATTTGATGGAAGAGGAAGAGAGAATAATAGTGGCCACCATAGGGTCATATATAAATAAATGTATGCTCTAAGAGCATCAAGTAACACAAATATGGAGGCTCTTAAACATCCAAAGTACACAAAAAGAACTATCACTATACAATTCAATCCTAAGATAGTAGGCTTAGAAAGAGTAATAAATAGAAAGGACATGGTTGGGATTGAAGAATTCACCTTTCAAAAGGTTGAGCCATTTGTAAGCTTAACTTTAGTTAGAGGCTAGAGACCTAGTGAGCATCCCATCCATGTAGAGGACATTGAAGAGTTGACTAAGGCTCACTCAACTCAAGTTAAAGAAGGTATTAGGGGCATGAATTAAAGAATATATAACCTAGAGAAGGAAAAGGAGAATTTAGAGACACAGATTGTCTTATCAATGCCTAAGACAATGGTCAAAATGTTTGATGAATCCTTCTTTGAAATGTTTGATGTATTAAAAATAATGAAGATAAGGCAAAGTGTAGTGGTACAAAAGAACATAGTGCCTACAGGTCTAATAGCCCAATGGGAAGCCTTAGAGGATAAAATAATAGGGATAATCAACATATAGGTTGGAAGGTAGATTATTGGGTTCAAAACAATTGGTTTGGGACATCTAAATGTAATTCTTGGAATAGTTATTGATAAGGTTCAAAGTTTCAATGCTTGGTCCAAATATCTAAAGAGACTCTTGAAGGATGATGAAGAGCTATTAGGAAGGATTTAATAGCTCCTTGGGACCATGCTCACTAATCTTGTGCAACCCACTATCTAAGGCACCATAAAAGAAGATGAATTCAAACACAAGGCTACTTTGGTGGTATAAGAAATAAAAAATAAGAGTCAAGGACAATTTACACTAGACAATAGTAGGATCCTAGACATGATACTTAATATATGAGAAAGGATAACTGAGGTCAGAAGCACCAAGGAATCCATGACCAAAAATGATAGGGAAGTAATGAGCTAGCTGACAAAGAAGAAGTATTTCTCCTAAACCCGGTAGTGGACTTAGAGCTAATCAATGAGTAACACCAAAATTCCATGAACATACTCAAGCAATAGCAAGTTATTTCTTAGGCACAAGGGCCACCAATTAATTAGTAATATATTTTATAAAAGCATTGTAATATTTAAATGTGGAATATTCTATTGTAAAGGCATATGCTAGTTTGTTAGCATGTTCACCTCTAGGTTAGCCTATTTTAGAAAATCAAGTGTATTCTAGAACTTGGTAGAAAAAATATATATATCATTAGTTCTTTTACATTTGTATCTTGTAATTGACTGGTATACTACCTGGTCTTCCTATAAAAAGCAATACTACCATTTTTTTAAGGGAAAGAATTTTGTGAAAAACTTGTATACTTTGAGTAGTTAATACAATCAAGGAATTTTGTAAAGATTGTCTATGTTTGTGTCAATTATTTTATGGATTTTCTCTCAATTTCTAGTCCTAAGCCTTAAATTTGAATGATTTCTATGAATTCTAAGTTGCATATTTGATTATAATGTTGTTAATTTGTGCTTATGCTAGATTAGTTCAATGATCTTAAATTTGCTTCATTTTGTTTGCTCTACATTAGAATGTGCAAATGGTATTTTAATATGGTATAAAATCTTTAAAGTAAATTTATTTCATACTTGTATTTATTTATATCATCCTTTGAAGTTTACCTAGTGTGTAGTGAGATCTGAGCTTATGCTATTTTTCTCTATATAATAGTTAAATTCAAACTCATTTATAATTGAAACTTTTTCATAATGTTTGAGGCTAAGATAAATAATCACTTATTCTCTTTTTGCCTTACGCTTCTCTTTGCTTCTTTTTTAACCAAATCACTCTAGTTTAGATTTCATTGTAAATGTCCATTAGATTAGTTTGTAGTTTAAAATTGCATCACAATTCAACAATAGTAGCATAGTATTTACACTTTGTAAATATTTGGACCATGATGTCTCCTAACCATCATTTAAGATAATTTTTGTGGGATAATTAGACATTGCTTTGACACTATTTCACCATAGGTAACATAATTTGCCAAAACTTTCTATTCATGCTTTGAATTCCTAGAATTTTAAAATGAGAAGTGTTCTTTGAACACTAAAGGAACCTGTGATACATTTAGAGGCATCAACAAGAATAAATCTACTGGCACTAGAATGAGGGCCAATATTTGTGAAATGGTTGAATCTTTGCTAATCTCTATGTGTTTTAATCAAAGATTGATGTTATATTTGCACCTTTGCATAATTATTTTCTGAAAAGTGTAAAGATCATTGATCTTCATGGTACTTAACCCATCTTGGCACTTCCTTTAGATAAAGATCATAGTTCTTTGAAGTTGATGCTTAATTTTGGTTAAGATAGCTTAAGATCTAAGAATACACAATATTCTAGGTTATAATAGATTGTTTTGATTAAAATTTGATAAATCTTTCACAAATTTTAGATTATTTGAGCTTAAAAGTGTAAACATTAATCATATTTACATAATTGGACACATCTTTAAGCTAACTTAGTCAAAGGTTGACGTTCTTTACTATTCTTTATACAAATATTTTAAAAATTTGCTTAATGTGTAGGTTTAATATTTTTTCTTTATTAATATTAACTTGACACAATGCATTTCAAATAGGATCCTCAATCTTCAAGATAAAATTGCCAAGGATCAAAACAATATCACATTCAAAGACAAGAGAACCTTTTTTTGAGCTAGAAGTCCATAGAAGAACCAGGTGAGATAAAGGTATCCATAGACATTTCAAATATTTGCCAACTTCACCTATTCAAGGTACCCATTCTTTTAACCTTCATCTAGTTATGGCTGTGTTGGGAGAATCTTTAATTAACATGTCAAGTGTGGTACATGATCTCCCACGTAATCCTATAAATACTTTCCAACATTTAGTCTAATCAGTATTGTACTGTTGAAGAACATATTAGATATTTCAAAGCTTATTTAAGGTTGAGAAATGTCATACATGAAGATGTAGCATGTAGATTATTCCCTTTTACTTTTAAAGATGTGGCATATGAATGGTTTCTTAATTTGCCTAACAATTACATTACTAGCTGTGATGGTTTCACTAATGTTTTCATATATCAGCTTGGCAAAATTATTAGTTAATATGTCATATACCACTAGTTCACCACCATCAGGACAGATGAAAATGAGCCCATAAGGTCCTTTAATGCTAAGTTCTAGAAGATGTATAGTAAGATCATAGATCCTTACAAACTTGATGATGCTTTAGATTTAGAAATATACAAGGATGTAGTATCTCCTATGACTTCTGTATTTTTGAAAATATCTCTTCCAGCTATAACTTCATTACCCAGGGATTATTCTAAAGTAGTGATTATCAATGAAGAAATACATCCCCAAGGACAAATGGCCTACTCTATTCCAAATATCAATCCATATTTTCTCATTCTTAACATCTTCCCTAACAAAAATCAAAATTTTCCAGCCTTGAATCAAATCCTAAATTTAAATCAATTGCATTTGAGTCATGTTTTTCCTAATTAGAACTTAGGATTCTTGATTCATCATACTATTAATGGATTCAATGTAAATGATCAAAGAAATTTAGTACCATTTGTTGGTACTAATAATATCCAAGTTCACAATTCTAAAACTCCCAAGAATGAGAATGAGTCTATTCTAAAAATGGTCCAAAAGTTAAGCACCAATTTTATTTAGCTACAAAAATAAGTTGGAAATATTAGAGAGAGCTATGGTAGGAACTTCTCATTCCAAAGGTTTAATAGGCCTAATAATAGGTTTTAGAATGATAGTTTTTATAATAAAAAGGCTAATGAACCATCTTTTATCAATAAAACCATGGATATTAATCTTACTAACATTGTTTTGCCTGATTATTGTAGAGTGCATTATACAACCAAACATGGTGAGATTGATTGCATTAAGTTTTATAAGGCTTTTAAAGCTTTCCAAGAAAATTTAGACACATTTGAAGTGGTCCCTAATAAGGATAGTAGTGCAAGTACCTTGAGATCTAAATAATTTGATCAAGTCAACATGGTGGAAACATATGAATTCCTTTTTCAAGAGGACAAGGAACATGATGATATCCTTGAGGAAATCTAGGACTTCTAACAATTCTTAAATAAGACTTATCCTTTGAGAAATAGAGAGAAAAGTCAGCCCTTGACTACCTCAACACCTCAAAATAACTTTGAAACTCCTCTAGACACTTCTTCAAATAATGATCTAGAACCACTCAAAGGAAGTACCTCTAAGCATAATGTTGATGTTCCTAGTTATTGAAATAAGATTGGTTATAATATTGTTGAAGATATAAAGAAGATAGAATCTAACATCACATTACATGAATTAACATAGATCATATAAAAAAGGACCTCTTGCTAGAATCATTATCAAAGAAATCTAACAAACCACCCAAAGCTGATAATGCTAATGTGACTATGCACAAATCTAAGGTTGAGTCTCCTCCTTTCCTACTCACAATCAAAATGTTTGGTAATAATTTTCACAATTGTTTATTTGATTCTAGTGTACATACCAATATAATGCCAAAAAGTATTTACAAATAACCCAACTTGACACAAATTAAGTCTAATAGAGTATTTACTTAATTAAAATCTAGAGTCAAGGTGATTGGAGAATTATAAAATGCCCATATGCAATTGGCCTTTGAGCCTAGAGTATACTAGTTTATTAATATCAAGGTTTTTGACATTTTTAATGCTTATGAAATCTTATTAAGTAGGACATAGACCAAATCTCTAAATGGATACATGCCCACAAATTGTTCACATTTATGGCTACCTTGGAAAGGATTTCCAAACTAGATAAGAGTTAAAAGGGAGCTAAGAATGAAACACATGATCATTGAGTACAATGATGTGAATGAAAGGGTCAACATAATTGACTCTGATTTGGGAGTTTTCACCTTAGAAATTGTAAATTTATGTGATCATAAGAGTACTCATGTTATGCTTGGGCTATGAAATGCTACATTTTGATGGTGCTAGGTGTAAGTCTAGGTTTGGGGTAGTATTTTTCTAACTGACCCTATGGGTAATAAATGTCATGCTTCTTATTGGCTCTAGTTTTCATGCACTAATAACCTTGATGAATATAAGGCCTTCATCCTAGGTTTATAATTTACTATTAAAAAAGTCAAAGAGCTACTAGCTTATGGTGATTCATAACTTTTAGTCAACCAAGTAAAGAGTAAATATAAATAAAAATTGTCATACCTTATAAGGTATAAATTTAGGGTCTAGAATCTAATTGAGTCTTTTGATTCCTTTAAAATTATCTCCATACCTAGAGATGTGAACAAAGTAGTTGATGAGCTATCCTATATTGTAGCCAACCTCATACGTAACCAAGACTTACCCAACTTTAGCATTGAGTGGATACCTTATCCTTCGATCCCTGATAATGTGAATCATTTTCAAATCTTTAGTGATGATCAATAGATATTATATTTCATGACCAATTTAGGAGCATTTAAAGCTCATGTCATTGATGAGACTAATGAAATTACTTGTGGAGAAGGCAAATTTGATAGTAGATTCATTCAGCTAAATGATAATAAGATTCCCAAAGACATGACTGCCTTTGAGAGATTATTTGATCAAGAAAAACTAGCTAAAACCCCTAAAGTTCTTGAGGTAAATTGGAAAGATTACAATACATTTGATACTGGCCCTCAAAATCAAATTTATTTGGTCAATGTTGGAAAAGATTCCATAAGTGTTGAGAATAAGAAAGCCAAAGAGATGCTGACAAAATACAAGGATGTCATAGACTGGTCTTATGATGACTTGAAGATCTTTGACCCAAGAGTCATCACTCATACTATCCTTCTCAAAGAAAATTGTAAACCCTTCAAATAAAAAAAAAGACATGTGAATCATATTTTAGAGCCTATGATCTTCAAATATGTTAAGAGATTGTTAGATGTTAGAATTGTATTTCCCGTTAGGCACTCTACCTAGGTGGCCAATTTGGTGTCAGGTAGAAAGAAGAATGGTGAAATCAAACTATGTATTGACTTTATAAATTTGAATAAATCATCTAAAAAGGATAATTATCATCTTCCCTCTCTTGACTAGGTAATACAAATTATTTTAGGTTCAACCATGGTGTATTTTCTTGATGGTTGTTTAGGCTACAATCAGGTGGTAGTTGATAAGGAAGACAAAATGAAGATAACTTTCACAACTATGTGGGGAACCTTCACATACAAGAGGATGCCTTTTAGAGTAATAAACATATGATACACCTTTAAAATGGCCATGGACCATGCCTTCTAAGGCTTGATTGGTAAGTGTATCACTATATACATGGATGATCTAACCTTTTTCTTTAAAATAGGGAAGATCACTTTATGCATTTATAGCAACTATTTGAGAGATGCAAAAGGTAGATAATTTCCATCAACCCCAAGAAAAACATATTTTGTGTTACTAAAGACAAATTATTAGGCCATGTTATAACTAAAGATGGGATATCCATAGATCCTAAAAGAGTGGAAGCTATATCTAAGATAGAGCCTCCAAATGTAGAAAGGAGTTAAAAACATTCTTTTGTAAAATAAATTTTGTAAGAAAATTCATTTCTGGTTTTGAAAAAAGTATCAAACCATTGAATGATATGTTGAATAAATATGTTAAATTCACTTATAATGAGGAATCCAAGAAGGCATTCAATGAAATCAAAGAAACAATTATCCAAGCTCCAGTCTTGACTTTTCAAAGGACTTCTATCTCTATTATTATGCATCTGACCATACTATGGTTGCAATTTTAACTCAAAAGATTGATGGGTGTGATCACCCAATAGATTTAATGAGTAATAAATTTAAGAATGTTGAGTTGAATTATTCATTGAATGTTAAACAATCATGTGCATTAGTTAAGGTAGTGAATAAATTTAGGCACTATATCCTTAGAAATAAAGTGCATGCTATTTTACCTGACCTTACCACAAAGCTCATGCTGAGCTAGAATGAACTTGGAGAATGTAAAGGTAAATGGATGTTAGTTTTGTAAGAATATGACATAAAAATGAAAACTAAAAAACTGGTAAGGCACCAAGGCTTGATCCAAATAATTGATAATGCCAACCATAATCTAAGGATCATAGAGGTTGATCAACATAATTTTCAACCTAATGAATGGTATGATTCCATAATCCACTTGATAATTAATGAAACTTGTCTTATAGGACTAACTAGAGACCAAAAGAGGGCCCTAACACTCAAGATATCCCATTATCTAATCAAAGATGGGGTTTTATACAAAAATAAATTTGAAGGTACCTAGATCATGAGCACCTTCCATGAGAAGTTAAGCAATGGGCACCCATTTGGAAGGACAAAAACCCAAAAGATCCTTAGAGTTGGATACTATTGGCCAACTATTTTCAAAGATGCTCATAAGCACATGAGGGAATGTCACTCATGCCACATATTTAGAACCAAAGAACTAAAGGCAACCATGCCCCAATAGCTAGTTATGGTTGATAAAGCCTTTGCATAATGGGTGTTGGAATTTATAGGGGTAATCAACCCCAATTCATTATAAGGTCACAAGTATGTCATAAATACCATATATTATTGCACAAAGTGGATTGAATCTTTAGCCACTAAATAATGTAGGATGGAAGAATTGATCAGTTTCTTGGAGGAGAACATATGTACCAAATTTGGAATTCTAGTCTCTTTGGTGTGTGATAATGGATTTGAATTTATATCCATAGAGATGAAAAAGTGGGCATATGATAATGGCATTTGTCTTAAGTTTTAATCCAACCATTATCCTTTATGAAATGGAGTGTATGAATCTACCAAAAAGAACTTAATGAAAGCAATAAAGAAGTCTATTGTAGACAAGCCAAACACTTGGTATAAGCTTCTCAAGCATGCTCTATGGGTAGATAGGATAAGGATCAATTAAGCATTAAATGTATCACCATTTCTATTGGTGTATATCTAAGAGCCTATCTTCCCTATCACTCTCAAACTATATACATATAAATTCATGCAAAACTATAGAAAAGAAGGCTATGATCTTGCAAATTTAAGATTGCTAGACATAATCCAAATGGAAGATGCATGAGAAGAAGCCTTTGATAAATTTAATAGGAACCAAACCATGATGAAGAGGTGGTTTGAAAAAATTTCAAAGGTGAAGGTGTTTAAGAAGGGAGACTTGGTCCTCCTTTGGGGCAAAGTGTCTAAACCCAAGGGCAAACATGGAAAATTCACACCCTTGTGGATTGGTCCTTATCAGATTGAAGAGACACTTGAAAATAATTCCTTCAAGATGAGAGATCTTCAAGGAGTATAACTCACATTGCCCACTAATGGGAAATATCTCAAGCATTACTTTGGTGGTATTCCACTAGGGGTCTTCATAGATTAAACCTATAAAACTGGTTATAGCTAGTTAGGTAGGCTAGTTAGTTCCCTTTAGTTTTTTTTTTCTTGTCCCTTATTTGTACATAAGCATGTATATATTTGTTTACTTCCCTTTTACTTCTTACTTTTCTATTTTCTATTGTGTGTTTGTTTCTTGTTGTTTTATTCCTTGCTTCCAATAAGTCCTTTTGGATAACTCTTCACTCAGAGATAATTTAGTTTGCTTGAAAATCTTAAAGTCTAAAAATGTAGGTATGCACCTCATGCACATGTTGACCATGGATTTTAAATATGAGCTCGATGTTATAATTTAGAAGAACTAGCAAGGATTAATGAATAGTTTAACTATTTTATGAGAACTTGAACATTGCTATGATCTAAACTTGGTCTTAAGAAGAGTTGCACATGAGGAATGAAAGCTTGAGCTACTAGGGCATAGTCATGATTATACTTAACAAGCATGCTTGATTAGGATAAAGGTCACATCCATAGGTGATTAGATAAGGATCAAACACTTGGCCAAATCCTTCAACCTAGCTACCTTAGTTACCAACCTTTGCTAAAGAGCCTAAAAGATCTAAAAATAAAAAAAAATAAGAACTTATTGCAAAATCAAAATCTTTTTCAACAAAAGGTGACTCTGGTAACCTCCACCAGGGATAGACACTTAGATGGTAGTGGAAGAAGGTTATAAGTCAATCTAAAGGCATCTCTATTAGAGCTATATATGCCTGACTAGCAGTAGAGCAATGCCCAAGCCTTCCTTGAACTAGAAGCATGGTCCTTAATGGATATCCAAATATGATCTAAGTCAATGTTAATGATTAAAGGAATAAAACTTATAAGTTTTCCCTTGAATCCCATGGAAAATAGTAAGTAGAATCAAATCACACACATAATAATGGATATGTCTTAATGTTTGATCCTAATTCTATATGTGCAAAGCTTGTTTCAACCCTAAACTGATCCTGGTGATGGCATAGATCAAGTGAAATAAGTGATAGAGTCACTTGTCCAAACTAGAGCCTCTAAGTTCTAACATCTTGATATGTTTCCCATATAAATCACCATTTGTTGAGGTCAACATACCCCCATTATTGAAAATTAGGACCCTTGAGATACTATGAACCTTAACACTAAAAATATGACATGTTTTGAATAATATTAGAATCTGAAAATCATCCACTTTGATAAAATTAGCTTATTGGTTTATGGTTTTGTTTTAAGTTTACCTAATGTTGTTAATAGTTTCCCTTCATGTGATAAGTTATAAGTTTCATGGAGCCCTTATGAATTGATCATGCTTAAATCTTCACAATTTATCTTCAATCAAGATTTTACTAGCCTTTGGTATGTAAAAATTTAAGAATGGATTCATGTTATAAAAACCCTCCTTCAAAAAACCCCATCTTAAGTCCTTGGTTCAAATTTTCATTTGGTGGGAGAAAATTGGTAGGAATACTTCAAATTACTTTAGACTCAAGTCTAATTTTCATGTTAAGGTTTGGCCATATTTATTAACACGACCATACCTTACCCTAAAATCCTTGGTCCCTTTTATTTTTCCCTTTTATTTCCTTTATTTCTAACTAAGTCTAACATTCATGTTAGTAGTGTCCCTTTTAATTTCCCTAGCATGGTCCCCTTTATTACCTATTTAGCCTAAAGTATTAATACTAAAGGCTCATCATATTTATTAACATAAATGAGACCTTAGTATTAAAACTTTAGCTTAAGTCCTTATCATCTCGAGACCTAACTTAAACACTTTTCCCTTTTGTAGATTTAACGTCTCTCACTCCATCATGGATCTTGATCAAACAAAGAGAGGATGACATTGAAATGTCAAAGGCCAAAAGAATCACTATGGATGTGACAAGTGTCACCATCTCAGGAACTCAAACAAAGATCAATGGCCTGTAAGTCATCCCTAGGGTTAATAGGGTCAAATCTTAGAAACCTTACAAAGCTGCCACATGGTGCTCCCACATATGAAGCTTAATGTAAACATAACCCTAAAATAATGGCATGCACTTGCTAAGATCTTGATCAGACGACTCTCACTTCATCACAAATATTCATTATATAGAGTGAATTAAATTTTATATCTATGGAATACAAGAATTTGATGAGCTTAAAATTAACATTCTCACAAACATCATTTAACACCCGTGAGGCTATCATCGACATCTATGAGACTACCAAATTTAAGCCCACCAAACCTAAAAAACTTCATGAGCTTAGTTTTGACATTCTTGTGAATGTCATTTGATGTCTGTGAGGCTGTCGTTGACATCCACGAGGCCATCAAATTCAAACTCTTTCAATATTTTACTTAGACAAAGGGGCATGATTTATATCATTTGAGGGGTCATTTGATATCATAATTTAAAATTAGCATAAAATATTTTATCTTAAGTCTATGGCATGTTTATTAACATGAAATAAACTTATCTTAAATATTTTATCCTAAATTCCTTTCTATGACCATGCATTGATTAAAGTTTATGCATCTTGTAGGATCAATAGCTTGTGCTTCATCAGAATAAAATGATCTAATGGCATGAAATTGATGATGATTATTCAATAAATATTTGAGAATCCACATGATTGACATGTGGTATATGCATGTTTAATATGCAACTCATGTAAAATATAGAACTCAAAAATCCTGTGAAGGTGCTAAGTGGCATAACCATGGGGTTGGATGTAAAGATGGATAATAACATGAGAGATACTTGATCATGATTAGTGGCCCATGTTTATCTTTGGATGAAGATCCAATGGCACAAAACAAAAGGGAAAATTTTAAAAAACAATGGCTAAGTGATTTGAAGGCATTTATAAAAAAATCCATGAAAGTTGCCATATAGATGCCAAATAAGCACCATGCAAGCACAAAATGACAAAATAGAAGATTTTGTGAGCTGGAAAGGGAAAACATATAAATGCAAAGGTAAAAATCAAATATGAGACATGAATGAGTCTAATTTTGAATAAGTCATCACCATTAAAGCTTTAAAAATTGCTAAAACTTGGATTAAATACCCTAGTTTGAATAAGGATTGATCATAGTTAAGCTAAAATTAATTCAATTATAATTTGAGCAAGAATAATTGACCTAGGAACCATTTTCAGTCTAATCATGAGTAATTTACAAGTTTGGTAAGACATGTCAACTTGGAAGCAACAATAATGGGATGAGATAGAGCTGTATCTATCCATAGATAATGAGGGAAAGGTTTTCAATGACATAGACCTAGACACTACAACATTAAACATGGGCAATAAGAACTAATTTGATCTCTTCTAGACCATTGAGGAGTTGAAAGCCATCATGAAAGAGGAAAAAAATATTTCCACCATAAATAAAAGATACAATGACTTGGTTATAGTCCAAATGGCCAATCTTCACCATGTTGTTGCTAAACTTGAGGTACTCCATTGTATTGACATCCTTGCTCCCATTTTTAAAGATTGTAGAACTGAATAAGACTAGATAATTCATGAAGGAAGATCTAGGAGAATTTCATACATTTCTCCATTAGATTTTGAAATATATTACAGACTAGGAAAACCCTAGGTGGATTTACCCACCATTAAAGAATGGACTGGCAAGAATGATTTAGACACTATCCATAAGCCATGGTTGTTTAAAGGGAACCATGTAATCTGGGACCCTACAAGAAGAATCCCAGTTGCCCAATTTAGAGAGGGTATTAGGGTAATTATGACTCTATTATATAAAATATATAGGTCCTCATCCACCACATATGTCAATAAGAGTTGGGTATCTTATGTATATTTCATGTTAGAGAAAGATCTCACTCCCCTAATTAGAGAGATGATCAACATCTATCTAGAATGAAAATTCATAGCTATTAAGAAAAAAATTGGTAATCAATTATTTATGATGTCCTAGTTACTGGATGCCCTACTAGCCTCTACCAACATCACTCATATCAAAAATTGGTCACCAAGGTCAAATTTACAGTCTCCCACCATTAACCCAAACTACACGGTTTCAAATATAGACACAACATACAGTTCATTTGTGATCATGTTTATCTTGCTTCATTAAAATCAATTACATGGATTCTAATGCCTAGGATTAGCCCTCTAATTAATAAATATGCAGAGCCAATGGGATACATCTGGTTATATCTAGATTTTACTGTGATCAAAATTGAAGGAATTTTGATTCAACCTTAAAAGTTGTCCATCTATGTTCCTAGCAAACTAGCAGAGAAAGAAATTACATATCAACTTCTTCATGGCATTGATGGAGTATGTAAAGAAAAAAGGAAAGGCCTCCTCCATCCCTTTCCTTTGAAAATTGGCAAAAAGTTTTACAAGATTGGAAACATGTGGACACTATTTCCAGACATAAAGGGTCCTTCAAATTTCAGCTAGATGACCTAAGGTAGTGGGACCCTAATGAAAAGGTCACCAAGCATTTTAAAAGTAAGAAACTGACCAAATTAATTTATGAACATCAATTTGGTCCCTATGACACTTTGCACATCAAGTCTAATATTTTTTAGGAGGTATTGGCTAGGTTTAAAAGACATAATGTTAGACTTGAACATAGATTGACCAATAATGAGAAGTTGCTAGATGACATATGTAAAATGGGACCTCTATAATACCATTTGTTGTCTACACCTTCTAAGTCCCCTCAAGAACAACCACAAATGGAAGTGTCACATCTCCAAGTATAGATTTCACAAGATCTTGAAATGTAAAAATTAGAATAGAGACCTAGTGAGGGCCCATCATCCTCAACCTTGCATGAAAGACTAGTATCCCCTATTAAATTCCTAGACATGATTGCCCTAGATCTTGATGAGAGAGTGGAAGATGCCCTCAAGGTCCTTACTAAGGCATATTGATTTGATGAAAATGAGGAATATTCTCAGGGATCCCAAGCCCAAATAGAGGAGGTTAAGAAAGAAAAAGGGAAATAAGTTGCCTTGGATCTAGTTCTAGTAGCACCATTAAATAAGAGAAAAGTATAATTGATAATTGTCCTAGTTGGATAAAAGAAACCAAAGATGAATTTCACTCAGCCCATAAGATAAATAAACTTATTCAGTGATGAATATCCCTTTCATTAACCAATCACCCCTGATTGGTTCATTTCTAAAAAAATGTAGAATATCCCCTCCTTATCCCACTCATGGGCCTTCACCCAAACTATCAATATTGAAGTACATGATTATATCAAGCCATGGATAAGGGCTTTAATGAAGGAGGATAAAGAGAGAATAATATTGGCCACCATAGGGTTAGATAAAAAATGGATGCTCTATGAGCATCAAGTAACACAAAGATGTAGCCTCCTAAAACTCCAAAGTACACAAAACCAACTACCACTATATAATTCAATCATGAGACAATGGGATTAGAAAGAGTGAAAACTAGAAAGGCCATGGTGGGGACTGAATAATTCATATTTTAAAAGGTTGATCCATTTATATGATTAACTTCAGTTGGAAGCCAGAGACTTGGTGAGCATACCATCCATGAAGAGGACGTTGAAGAATTGACTAAGGCTCACTCAGATCAAGTCAGAGTAGGCATCAGAGGCATGAAGCAAAGAGTATATAACTTGGAGAAGGAAAAAAAGAATTTAGAGACACATGCTATCTTATCAGTGCTTAAGGTAATGGTTAAAATGCTTAATGAATCCTTATTTGACATATTTGATGCATCAAAAACTATTAATCTAAGGAAAAGTGCATTGGTATAATAAAATACAATGGCTAAGGTTTAATATCCCAATGACAAGATTTAGAGGATAAAATAATAGAGCTAATCAAAATATAGGTTAGAAGGTAGATTCCTGGGTTCAAAACCATTGGTTTGGGACATTTAAATGCAATTTTTGGAATAGTTGTTGACAAGGTCCAATGTTTGAATGCTTGGTCCAAAGATCTAGAGAGACTCCTAAAGGATGATAAAGAACTAGTAGGAAGGATTGAATATCTCCTTGGGACCATGCTCTGTGATCTTGCACAACCCACTATCCTAGGCATCATAAAAGATGATGAATTCAAACACAAGGCTACTTTGGTGGTACAAAAAATAAAAAACAAGATTCAAGACCATTTTAGAGTAGACAATAGTAGGATCCTAGACATGATCCTTAATGTAGGATAAAGGATAACTAGAGCTAGAAGCATCAAAGAAGCCATGGCCATAAATGACAAGGAATTGAATGAGCTAGATGACAAAGAAGAAGAGTGTCTCCTAAAACTAACTATGGACTTGGATATAGTCAATGAGTAGCACCAAAATGCCATGAACATCCTCTAGTAGTAGCAAGTGAGTTCTCAGGCATAGCTCACACCAATTAATTAATATTCCATTTTTAAAAATAATTATAACATTTAAATGTGGAATATTTTGTTGTAAAGGTATATGTTAGTTTGTTAGCATATTCTCCTCTAGGTTAGTCTATTTTAGAAAATCAAGTATATTATAGAACTTAATAGAAAAAGGATAGTTGTCCTTAATTCTTTTACATTTGTATCTTGTAACTGACCGGTATACTTCTTGGTCTTCTTATAAAAGGCAATACTACCATTTTTTTAATGGAGAGAATTTTGAGCAAAACTTGTATACAAGGAATTATGTAAATATTGTCCAAGTTTGTTTGTGTCATTTTTTATATGTATTTTATCTTAATTTCTAGTCTTAAGTCTTAAATTTAAATGGTTTTTATGAATTTTGAGTTTCATCTTTGATTACAGGGTTGCTAGTTTGTGCTTATGCTAGATTAGTTGAATGATCTTGAATTTTGTTCATTTTATTTACTTTGTATTAGAATGTGAAAATGTTATTTGAATGTGGTAGCAAATCTTTAATGTAAATTTAGTTCTTGTATTTATTTATATCATCCTTTGAAGTTTTCCTAATGTGTAGTGAGATCTGAACTTATGCTATTTTACACTATATACTGGTTAAATGCATACTCATTTGTAGTTGAAACTTTGTCATGATATTTGAGGCTAAAATTAGAAATCATTTATTCTTTTTTTGTCTTACCATTCTCTTTTGATTTTTTTTAACTAGATCACTCTAGTTTAGATTTCATTGTAAATTTCCATTAGATTAGTCTGTAGTTTGAACTTTGATCATAATTCACCAGTAGTAGCATAGGTATTTACACTTTGTAAAGATTTGGACCATGATGGCTCCAAAACATCAATTAATATAATTTTTTTGGGATACTTAAACACTTATCTACCATTATTTCACCATAGGTAGCATAATTTGCCAAAACTTGCTACTCATTCTCTAAATTCCCAGAATTCTAAAATGAGAAGTGTTCTTTGAATACTAAGGGCACCTATGATACATTTAGAGGAATCAAAACCTTATTAACATTCATTCATAGAGTTGTTCCCTTAAAACCTACTCACTCCTTCATTAATATTTAGTCCATAGGGGTTCCCAAATCCTCCTAATATCCCTAGGTTTGTGTCCCTTTATGATGAGAGATATGAGTGTTAGAATGTGCAACTCGACATAAATGATTAGAGAAGTAGAGCTTAGGAAAAGACTAAAAAAAATGAACTATATTATTACACTCCCCTAATTTAAATACCTCCTACAAGGTTTTAAACATATTAATATACCTCAAAACTACATTACATATTCTTGGAGGTTTGGATTTTCCTGTCGAGTGGATATGGGGCCTTGAAGGTTCATGGTGGATTTAGGCCTTAAGGTGTTCAAACTAGGTTTTGGAGATTTAACCCATATGTAAATTACTTTGTTGGTTTAATTTTGTCATAAAATCTTCCTCATTCCAGTTTCCATTTTTTCCATTTTTACTCATTCACTCATACCATATTTTAAACCCTCCTATTTCTTAAGCCTATCTTGGCTATCATTGTCTTGTGTATGGGCTTGAAACAATTGATGTTTGTACCCTAATAAATCTCCATTTATTCCTTAAAGGGGTGTTATTATGGATAAAACATCATATTTCAAGTCTTGACCGTAGCCTTGAGGTTCATATTCTCTAACTCTAAAAAGCACTACTTGCATACATAGTTATACGCTTAGGTGTGTATGTCCTGGGTATTTAACTCAATCCAAGAAAATTAATTTATTAGGAGACCATCATGTAAATTATTCATGGGTTTTTCATGTATCCATATCATTAAGACTCCAATTTAATTATTATTGGCATTATCCTTTATGGTAGTCATACTTTTTAGACTAACTGAGCAAGGTTAGTTTACTCTGTATGCTTGCACCATTCTATTTACTCATCTATTTAGACCTATTTTATTTGAAAATATGCTTATCATAATTTAACTACCAACCTATTTTGAGTTGTCCCCTTTTCATGGTATACTTGACATCACTTTAAGGTTATAGACAAACTACCAATAGTACTACATATAGTGGCTTATGTGTTCTGGTTGATAAGGGGTCTATTGATTAGTTTCTTGAGTTAGGAGAGTGATCCCTTGGCATGTTTGAGATCTTACTAATATCATTTTAATCTGAATCCTTCCCTTGAAGATATACATCTCCATAATCATGTCACTTCTTATGCATCTTGAGGCTCATCTATATATTACATCTTGAATGAATTTGAAAAGTGGATCTAAGTTGTTTCTTTTAGATGATGATTTTATCTTTCACTAGGGTTCATAATTGTAAAGGTTCATTTCTCATAGTACTAATGAAACTTTATATAATTATAGGGTTTTTAGACTTTATTTATATGTATTGGACCTAGGCAGAGAGTTCAGAACTATGGGTGATTATTGGTAAGGTCACATGGAACTTGAAACTTGGAACTAATGGCTTATAATGAGGTAAGTTGACAGTGATGTGATTATCAAATGGTAGAGGCTATTTGAGGGCTTGGGTTTAAATGTGGACTCATACCCAAAATTCTCTAAAAGGACCATAGGAATATATATAGACATGTATAATATAATAAAACACTTTGAGGTCATCAATGAGGCATATGCAGTGAGAAATGGAAATCTAGGACTCTTTAAAAACCTAAAACTCTACTAAACAACCGTAGTTTTTGTTAAACAAGACTATGAATTTGTTTGAGGGATAATTGGTGGTTTATTTGCATATGAATACTATGATAAAGGTTACATAATCCTAAAATAATGGCATATTCATATTGATATAGTATTCACTTACTACCTCTATGGCATCATGATGGCATTCAAGAGCTATTGTCATCAAACACACTGTACTTCTTTGCAATGGAACACAAATATTTAGGGAGTTTGATTTGAGAGCATAATTTGAGAGAGTTAGAGGTCCAAATAACCAAATAATTAAACTAAGGATATGTGTATAACTTTAAGTAACCACCATTTCACCTTCAAATGCTTCTCATTTTTAGACATATACACTAAATACCCCCTTTCACCAATGGAAACCTTTTTTGTAATCTAAAAATGATGGAAGCTTATATATTTATCCCTTGTAAAGGCTCAAATATGTGAAATATATGTGAAATATGCCATGGAATTTCCCTATAGGATTATAAAAAACATGAACAATCACTAGTTTCATCAAATAAGCCAATAATACATTAAAATTGTTCCCCTTTTTGGCCCTGTGCAGATGAAGATGGTAAACATGTTCTTCAAAATATTAGTGTTTTTTCATATAAAATAAAAGTCCAATATTGAAAATAATGACCAAAATTGAAATTTCATTATCTTTAATTTGGCCAAGAGTTGGGACCCTCACCCTCTCTCTCTTGTACGGACTGAGCATAAACCTGAAGTGCTCTCCATGTTTACCAAAGAGCTCGATGGAGGAAGTGAACTTGTTTTTGGCTCTCTTGGACTTTAAAAACTTTAATTTCTTTATCAAATGACTATGTTTAACTCCCTTTATAAACCCCTAACTCCATTTGAGCAAATTTATATTGTACAGATCTGTACAACCCTATAACCCCTAAAAAATATATTGATTCCTATGTTTTCTCATGTTTCAAACCATAAATCTCCATTGGTGGGAAGGAGGATGGAAAATAGGTGTCACGTAATGTTTGAAAGCACATGGTATGGTTTAGGGAGTTGAAGGGACACATTTTCAAATGTGTGGGGCCTACTTAGTGGTAAATAAAGGTGTTAACTTATGAAGAAGACAACATTAGCATATGAAACTACTTGGTTATGGCATAGTGGAATTCATTAAGGATTTTGAGGATGGGAATGATGGTCTTAGTTTCCTTTGAAGGTCAAATATCATAATTTTAAGTTCAAAAAATATTTTTTAAGACAAGGTGTATGTCTTCAAGTGGAGTTTTCAATTAGATGGCATTTACATAGCTATTAAAAGATCTTAGAGCCTTATAAATACCTAATTTAGTCTCCTATCTGCATATATACCACCCATAAAACTTATTATCAAGTCATACCTCATCATATTAGATGGAATTCATGGTAGTGTCATTAGGTGCAAACATTTAATCATCTCTATCATAGTAAATTTGGATTGTTGCTACCACTTCAAGGCTTATTATGGACCTTTACACATGCTTAATCTTAAGGAGAACACTTGACAAGTTGAAGCAGGGAGTAAAGATAACCACCATGATCTTTTCTTGACATGAGAAAAAATTAGACTTTCTATCCTTGACATGACTACCAATAATCTTCTTTTGGACTATCTTAACACCTTAATAAACATAATAAGGGTGACTAAAAGTGATGTTCTTGGGTTCTCATGCCTAGGTTGATTCTTTTATAGGCTTAGGAGCATAAAGTAGACAAAAAAAAGCATACATATTATAGCCCAAGTTCATAGAATAACTACCAAATTTATCACCAATCTAATGTATAGAGTCATCTTTAGTATTAATGAAAATTTTCCTTTTTTCTAAAATGCCATAAAATTTTCCTTCTGCCTATCTAAAATGTGAATGTCTTCAATGTTTTCCATTTCCACTTGATCATCCCATCCCAAGGATGAGGTTACAAATAATCACACACCTTGGTTCCCTAAATTTTAGTTAGTAAAGATTTTGCATCTTCTAAACCTATTACTTTTTGGATTGGCTTGTGTCCATTCCATGAATCTACCCAAAAATTAGCTAAGCATCTATTATTTATTATCTAGGAAACATGATTTTCAATGATAAGATGAAATTTTAAAATGAAACTATAGAGATGCAAAACCTTATGAGTATTCCTCATAGATATGATATTTGGTTGAATTAAAATTACCAAAATACTTGGGTTACATCAGCTTATGTCATAAATCCTATGGTCGAGACACTATGCCCCAAACCATCTTAGCCCCTAGAGCTCAGTTTTACAAAGCTAAATTCTTAATACCCACCCCTGCACCAACTTATGATAGAAAAAATCTATCACATTTAAAATGGGAAAATATCTTTTTCTCCACAACTCCTTGCCATAAAAAATCTTTCATGATCTGGTTGATTTCTTTAAGCACCTTAATAGGGGTGGATATAACTAACATTATATATATTGGAAGGGTTTTGAGAATTAATTTTATCAATGTTATGATTTCAATAAAAGATAACCATCTTCCTTTCCACACCTCCAATCTATCCTAAACTATGAAATAAGGTTATCTTATAGTCTCACATTGCCATTCCCTCCAAAGAGAGGGACCCCTAAATAATTGGTTGGGAGATTACCAATCTTAAAATTAAGAATATTATCTATGAATACTTGAAATTCCCTTTCCACATTGAAAAAATGAATTTCTAACTTGGTTTCACTTACCATTTATCCTATATCCTCCTCATAACTGAGAAAATATGTTTCATCCTAACTCCTACTTGAACATTGGTAGATCCAACGAGCATCATGTCATGAAAAAACTATTGATGTGTGAAATTGTCTACTCCATTCACTACTTTTATAACTTTCAATATACCTTCATTAAGTGCCCCTAAGATGGTTTGACCAAGATCTTCTACCATAATGATAAAAATAAAAGGGGATAAAGGGTCCCCTTGCCTTAACAATTTTGAAGATTCAAAAAAACCTATTGGTTTTCCATTAACTAAGACCAAGAACTAGGGATAGAAATGTAACTAAAGACCTGATTACACCATTGTCTATCACTTCCAATTTTTTCTATAACTTTGATAGAAAATATCCAATTCACTCTATCATAAACTTTGGTGATATCTATTTTTTTATTGAAGAGTATATCTATATATTAATAAAACAAACATATGGTACAATGTTAATTATATAAAAAATGGGTGGATAAATCACACCCCATGAGCATAGTCACACAAAGGGTGAAAACACCTTAGGAAATGTCCAAAATGTGATCAATAAATTACCACACACAAAAAAAACATTGCATCAATATTTCAACATTGAATCACAAAGAGAAAATAATAGAAGGCAATAAAGAGGACAACTATGCAACCAAAATAAACATGGACATCAATGGGGGGAATGGAGATGATAGGTATTGAGGCTTATCACCCCATCCTCATAGAGGAAGAAGATCCTTATCTATAGGTAAGGGTTCTCATCCATCAATATGCTGATATTCTAATTCATCATCTTGATGTCTTTTAGGAAAGATTTCCAAAGCCAATCGAAGATATTTATCTTGGGGAGAGGACCCCAACCCATATTGTCACCATTATGATTTAGGGGAGGAGGGCCCCAACCCCTACCATTGCTTCTAGATCTGAAATATCCACTCAAAACACCACATCATGGGGAAGACCATCAAAGTGGTGATCAATGAAGAGAATTATTCATGTGTCTAGTTTTGGAATATTATATGCATGGATCATGCCTTCATCCTCAAGGAGGGATAGGATAATTGTGTGTCTTAAGAGGTTCATGACTAACCACATATGGGGAATTTAACTAGTTTTCATGTAAATGATGGACATGGTTAAGTTCTAGGTAAACTTTATTAGTCTAGTTTTGAATCTAAAGAGTAACATTAGATAGAACAATACTTTTGTTAGTAATAGAAAACTATGTTCTAACTCTTCATGATTAAAGAAAACATAATTTATAACTTTCCATGTTTTAAATAAAATATCAAATTTAAATATCTTAAAAATATGTAGTGATCCACTTTCCATGTAAATAATTTAGGATGGAAAGGTGAAAAGAGGGAGTGAGTATAGTGCCATGCAGATTGTGCATGAGATAAAAACCAAAAAAAGTGCTTAAAATTATGAGGTTACTAATAATATAGGAAGATGGGGTTTGATACTCCTATATGTTTAATCCAATCAATCAAATGCAAACCCTAATAAAGGAGACACCATAAAAATAATCTTTTTTTGGTTCAATGATAGCACACCACAAAGTGTTTAAATGCTTGGCCCAAATCCCATGACTAGAATGGAGATTCCATCTGAGGTTGAGAATTTAATCTAAAATTTGCTAAGGGTATAGAAGATTATAATCTAGTTGAGGATAATATTGAGTGAAGGGGCTGGCCATAGGCCAATACCAATATTTCCACCAAGGAACAAGGGAGTTGACCCCTATTTTTTGTAAATATTTATCAGATATAAAACATTAAATTTCTTCTATCGCCTTTGTATCTAAGTTATTTAAATAAAATTTGTTCTTAATTTGATTTCAAGTGAGCAAAGACTGATTCACCTTGCAAAAAATATGACCTATAGTCTTCACACCTTTCTTGAATAGTCTTAATCCTTTAACCTAAGGGACTAAGTCAAAGGGAACATTATGAAAATTTAGGCAAGGAAACCACTAAAGAGACTAGGTATTAATGGAGATACCATTCCTAAAACCCTAAATTATTCAAGTAAGATGAGGCTTAAGCTTCTCCCATGATTTCCATAGTCTTTGCACAATAAAAGTACCCTTGATTTTAATTGGCACTAGGGTAACAAGAAGGGAGTGAAGTCTTAGGCCTTGCCAAACATTTTTACCACATGGAATCCCCTAATAAATATAGTGGTGAAGATTAATATTGTATATTTCATCACCAAAAATACCTATAATGATCCATTTAACACTAAGAGCAAGGCCTTGAATATTAATGTCCAAAAGACCTAGACCACTAGTTTCCTTGGGCTAGCAGCATATGTTCTAGGCAACTCTATAAAATCCCTTATGAAATTCATAATTAGTGCATAGAAAATTTCTTAGGATTTTTTCTAATTTACTATAAGTATCATTATAAGGGGCCCAATAAGAAGAGTAGCAAACATGAGTAGTTACCAAAACTTTAGAAAAAAATATTAAATTTACTAGCTATATATAAAAGATTTGTGATCCAAAAATAATTTTTTTTCTCAACCCTTTGCATCACATAAGACCATAAATCAAAGGGAAAATATCAAAAATAAAAATGGATGCCAATGAGATTAAAATATACCCTTAAAATAAGCCACTTCCATTAATATCCCTCTAGTCAGGGAGGTTTTGTACCTAGAGATTGGTAGTAACATTGAGTCTTTATCCATTGGATAGATGAGCCTAAATCCAAAAAAAATATGGATACACTCCATATAATTATTAGCTGAATCTTGTTCCTCTTTAAGGGTGAGAAAATAATCATCCACAAAGTGGCCATTTAACAATTGTCTATCAGACTAAGGGAGGGAAATGCCTTTCACCAAACCCTTGGTAGTGTAATTAGCTAATAGGTAGCTAAATACTTATGTTTCTAACACATATAATGAATAGGATAAGGGGAATAATTTTTACATATAATTATTAATTTTAAATCATGAAAATTTAGTGTCATTGATCTAATACATGCCCTAGCATCTTAAAAGAGCATATTGACTATTTGAACAAATTTGGGGCCAAAACCTAGGGCCTACAACATAGATAGAATAGAGGGACACTCAATATAGCCATAAGCCTTCTCAAAATTAATCTTGACAAATAGATATTTTTTTATTAGAGAGACAAGACCATTCCATACCTTTGTAGTCAATAATGACATTATCTAGAATGAACATGTGTTGAATAAATCTAGTTTGTTTACTTTTGACAATTAAAGGAAGGATGCATTTGACCCTGAGGGATAAATCCTTAGAAATAATATTGTAAAATACATTAACAAGAGTAATAGGTCTATAATTGATGAAAATTTCAAGATCACTAGCCTTGGGAATAAAATTAATATTACCCTGATTTATAATGGGTCCCAAAGAGTTAGTTAAAATATCTTTAGAATATACCTTATGAAGATCAGGGCCAATAGTATCCCAAAGAGTTTGGTATAACTCACATGGGAAACTATAAATTCAAGGATATTTTTCAAATACCATATAATTAACTACCTCATGGATATCATTAAGAGATAAGGGACTATTATAGGCAATCCTTTGAGAATTGGAAAATTTACAAGGAACAACCTAAAGGCATTGATAGAGAGTTACTTACCACTCTAGAGAGAGAAGGCCTAGGTTAAAAAACTCCATGTTAGTGATGAACAAAATATTTTAGAATTTTAGGAAGTTTTTAAATTTGAGCATTTCCCCTTCCTTGACAACTTTAATTCTATTAATAACTCTCTTGGAATGGAGAAGGGAAAAGAAGTCCTTAGAGACTTTATCTCCTATTTTCAACCAGTGCATATGAGCTCTTAGTTGAGCTTTTATGGCACTGTGATCCTCCTATACTTTAAGTTTATTATGTCAATGGGATACTTGAGTTTGAAGTTTAATATTAAAAGGAGACAACTTCAACTCTTGTGAAACCTATAGATATTCATGGTTTGTAGTGTTATGCAAATACTATCGAAAAGAGGTTATTTATTAACCATAGATATAAATAAATGTAAAAGTGAGAGAAAGAGCATCTGACCACTAATGGACCCAACTAATGTTCCCCTATGGTCAGGGAATAATATTATAGATTTTGATAATATGCCTCACTATTATTTCATGTTTAAGGTGAGCAATATTGAGATAAAATTGAGTAGAGGCAAGATTCACTTGAGGCATGTTCCACTCAATATTAAAATAAATAGGATGGTGATTTGATAAAAAAGTATTAGGGATGATCAACATTAGTCAGTCATACCCAGGGAAAAGAAAAAGAACTTGTTTAGATAATAAATATTGGTCTATACACTGAAGCACCCTATCTTCTCCCTATAAAAAATTAGACCAAGTAAACTAGAGGGTATCCAAGTTTTTCCTTTAGTGATGATTTAATTTAAACATACCACATTTTTTATGCATATAGAACTAGGATTTTCATTGACCAACACACCAATGTATGTGAAGACACCCTTATTTATCCTCATCTTATTCTACCATGTTGAAATCATCACAAAGGATCTAATGTGCAATAAGAAGTGAGTCAACCAACCATCACCATAGAGAGGACCATTCCATATCATCATTAGAGGCATATAAGTTAACCAACCCAATGATGTGATTTTTAAAGTAAAAAAGGGTCCAAACCACTTGATGGGTGGGGTATGAAACCCAAAAAATTATGTTATGAGAAATCTATGGATGAAATAAAGTGGCATCCCCACCATGCCTAGATTCATTATTTCTAGCTTGACATATGGCCCCAAGACAAATTATTCATGTTTCATTCTATAGCTAAAAGACATAAATCTCAACCTCTTGTAAGAAGATAATTTTCATACTACTAGAAAGTTGATAATTGTTCCTAATGGCATACTTATGCAAAGGATCAATAAGGCCCCAAACATTATAAGAGTAAACAATCATTGAGAACCATAGAGTTTAATGTTATTATCCTTTATGAGATATTAAGGTGTAGAAAATATATTATGCATAGGTTTTTTGGGCATGTAATCAAACATTATAAATGGTTGTATATTATGAACCATATATTCCTCCTCCTCAAGATATGAATTTGGACTTTAGGAGTGTCAAAACATTGATTTGTGGTCCAACGTGACAAAACTCCATTCTTCATTTAAAATATTCACCCTAAAAGAGGGTTGTGATGTTCAAACTAAGGGTGGTGCCTCAACCATAGAAGCCAATACTTGTAGAGTATGCACAAGTAGAGGTGAAACTTTATTGGTCAAAATATTTTTTCTAGTAGAAGTTGAGGCATGACTATTCCCAATAGGTATGTATGATGAAGCTTGCGGGTTGCCACCACCTCTTAAAGAGTTATTATTTTTTTATGGTGACTATGGTCTGATCATCATTGTTTCTATTTTGAGGTTTTACCTTAGTTCCACCCTTTTCTTTATAAGTAGGAGGTGCATGCACCATCAAAGGATATTCCTAGATCATGTGGTCTGAGGACTAGCACCAAAATCAAGTGTTCAGGTGATTGATATGTAAATCATACTGAGAAAATCTATTAGTGATAATTTATATATCAATGGAGTCTTTCAAGTCTCTAAGTAAATCCACTTAAACATAAACCTTTTGTTGGGGATGATCCATAAAGAAATTAGTTTTATCATGGCTTATAAATCACCCTATGGGTTTTACGTGTTGGTCAATAAAACCCAATAAGGGAAGAAACAATCTAGGAAACTCAACCCAAATGAGTATTATCATCTTAATTGTTCTAAAACTTGAAAATACTAAGTCCAATGCTAAAAAACAACTAGAGTGTTACAAATAGACCAAGTCCCATGGTTAATAATGGTTTTGTAATGTTATGGGTTGGATAAATGAAACAAAAAAAGCCCTTGGTAAGGTTTTGGACTCCTTCTAGTCTCACTCCATGGCCCTACCAGTAGTTGTGAACCCATTATTTCAAAAGGTTCTTAGGGGGTAATCAACCAACAAAATAAGAAATCAAAGTAAAAGTTTCAAAAAAATGGTAGGTTTTATCAAATATAGGCATATCCAAAATAACATTGGGTAATGGTGAATCCAAATTAGCAACAATACATCATGGAAGAATTTTGAGACAAAATTCCTCACTTGTTTCAAGGCCATGGTTACTTTCACTCACTTCAAATTTATCTACATCTAAAAATGTAGAGGGAGAGGTTAAAGTAATTTAAAATAGGGTACCCTTATTTCCCATAGGTCAAATTATCAATCAAAATCAATAATAAATGCAAACTAAATTAAAATTTTACCTAGATCCATGGTGATCAATAGTGTGATAGGGTAGCTTAAAGGCTCATCAATACAAATATTCAAAACCTAATTTTAGTAATCTTCATGATATATAATTAAATAATTACACCTTATTTCCAAAAACCAATAAGGGAATGTATCACTTCATGAGTGATAATAATCCCTTTGTGTATTTATGTACCTAGAATGAAGGTCCTTGCTCACTAGAAATTAAGGAATCGGGAATTTAATTTACTCTAACTATAATGGGTTTGGAGATGATTTTTTAGATGGTGTTACACAAGGAGATGGGCCTAAAATCATTAAAAGTGGCTTGCATCTCCCTTTCACAATTAGAGAGATAAAGAGTACTATTAAAATTAGGGGCCACCTTTTATTTCTACCTATATTAATTTACCATACTCACTACATATTCCTCTATAACGTCCCATAAATCTTAAAAAGCATCTGTGGAAAACCATTAGGTAAAAGAAACTTGTCACCACTTATGGAGAAAACCATCAACCGAATCTCCTCAATAGAGAAAGGATTCATCAATTTCACCTTATACTAGTTCAAAATCAACTTAGGGATATGGTCCAAGCTATTGGCATGTGTAATCAGTGAAGAGGGATCAATGAAGTATATTAATTATTTAAATAAATCAATTTCCTCCTTTTTTATCCCTAAATTAGATTCCAACAAATTCCTAGCCCTTGAAGAAATATTCAAATTATAGTTGGTTTATCTCCTTGCTCAAGTAGAATTGTGTAAAAACTTTGTGTTCTTATCCCCCTCTTTGAGCCAAAACTCCCATAACTTTTGTTTCTAGTACACTTCCTCTCTTAAGAGAAGCTTATAAAGTTATGTCAAAATGGATTTCTCTACTTTATATAATTTTGCATCCATACCCAGTGCAATTACAATCTAGTTGATGGTTTCCAACTTTGATTACACTCTATCTATTTCTTTGAACATGTTTTTGAATCTCACTAGATTATAATTCTTTAAACAAGACTTGATGTGATTAAGTTTCTTACTCATGAGAAACATCTTAAGACCTATAAGAGCTTTAATGTTGCCATAGTCCATAAGAGTGAGAATTTGATTTTTTGGGTTGAAACTCTATGCCTTATTTTACTTTGACATGTTTCAAATCACCTCCCATGATTCATCATTAGGAAACTCTATGATTAGAATTTTAGAATTATCCTTCTTATAAATATAGACCAAGGTAACCAAAGATGTCAAATGATCATTTTAATATTAAATTTTCTTTCCCATTGGGGTGAAGGCATTGGAAAGTCATTTAAGGTGATTAACCTACTTCATGACAAGACAATTTTGAAGCTTGAATAAAATAATAATTTATGCAAATGTGGAAAAAATCCAAGTTTCAATTAAATTAATATTCTAAGAGTCATTAATATTCAACAAAAGTTGTGAAGACTAATAAAAAGGAAATTAACTTGTTTTAAAAGTCCTAGCTTGATACTTGGAGGGTAAATCAAATTAAGATAAAGAGTATTTTAGTCTATTGATTAAGGGTTTCCATCCTTGGTTAATCCCTATCCCTTTATCTCTATTTATATTTTGTGTGTGATGGTCTATCTCTATAGCTTCTCTCAATTTTCATTTTTGATAGTTCTCCTCTACCACAAGAACCTTTGTCTTCTCAATTTAAATGGTATGCTTTATTTTTTGGGAGTGTTCTACCAGTGTAGATTTATCAATAATTTATAGTTTGATGTCCATTGAAATCTCCTTAATCCTAATCAGGATGGATCATCCTATTTCACCAATATAGGGGGTCCCACAAGAACACTTTATTCTGTAAACTTCATTCTTTGACCAAGATTTGACCTAGTCCTTAACTTAATTAAAATATTGTCTAAGTTTGTTAACAGGTAGGAAGGTGGTGGAAATGTTTTGTCATTTTAAAATCCTTGCAATCTTATTATAAACTCCCTCAATGAATGGTAATAAGGCTACAAGACCTATTGTCTTGGTGTCAATTTTATGTTTTTTGGTGTGACCTTCCTTAGCTTGCTTAAAATATCTTGATATTTGCTTTGATCTATGTCCATTTTTCTTAAAAACTTATTATATATGGTCTAATTCTTGGTCTAAGTTTTTTCATCACATACCCTAAAATCTAGAATGGTTAGAGTCTTCAATGCTCATACTTTTTGGGTTGGGTGGTGGTGTAAAGTGACATGTAAATAAAGGTCTGTATGTGTGTTTTTTATTTACACTTTGAGATCTAAATATTCATATTCATATTGAGAAAGGAGGACATCTAAGAAAGGCAAGACACCATTTTATTATACTTATTGAAATTAACGCTTGGAACCAAATTGTTGAGGTGAGTTTATAAATTTTCTAGGTTGTCCCTACCATGTTGCCAATACAAATTTATGTCATCAACATATCTCTTCCACCATTTGGGTTTTATGGGAAGGGAGTAGAGAGACCTTTATTTGAAATTTTCCATGTAAATGTTAGCAATATTAATTAAAATAATGGAGTCCATGGCCATCCCTTTAATTTTCTCAGACAAGACTCCATTAAAAGAGAAGAAAGTGGACTTAAGATAAAAAGATAACAAATTAGTTGTATCCTCATCCATAGATGCTTGGATAACATAAATTACATCCCCAATAAATTGGTTGCTAACTAGTCTGATGTTCGTTTAAATAATCATGCTTTTTAATGTGCTAAAAAATCGTTTGGTCTTTGTTATTTCCCCACAATTTATCCCTCATGAGAAATTCATTATAGGTATTGAGAATGCTTTCAAGACTCTTCTGTCAGATGTCATAGATGAGGTAAGAAAAGATAATGTCATTTACTTAAAACATGCTCGACCCCCATCAAAGAATCTTACCAAGGATGAATGGAGATCTCTAAAGTTGATAAATAATAATAATAACATTATTATTTTCAAAAAAGATAATGGGAACGTAATAGTGATAATAAACATATCAGACTATGATACTAAAGTGTTTGATCAGCTAAACAATACTAGGATCTACCACAATCTCACAAGTAACCATGTGTCCAAAATAGTGAAGAATGTCATAAGGAGGATTAAAGTATCCTCCTTAGAAGATATGATTAAGAAGAAACTTATTCCTAGCAAAGAAGTTACCCCCAGAATTAATGGGGGCCCTAAGATCCATAAATTGGGTATACCTATTAGAAATATCATGGACACCAAAGATTTTCCCACTTATAATCTTGCTGCTTTCTTAGCTTCTAAGTTAAAACCTTGGGTAGGCCAAATCTTTTCCTTTATCTGAGAATCTAGAGATTTTGTAAACTTCACAAAGATAAAAAGTGGAGAATATTGATATTTTGGTGAGCTTTGATGTGGTATCACTTTAAACCAATGTTATGATTAGGGATGAGATTGATGTTGTCCGAGAATGTATGGATGATGATATAACTAAATTGGTAGCTCTCTATCTTAGTTCCACTTTCTTCTCTTTCAATGAAGTCATATATGAACAAACTAATGAGATAGCCATGGGCTCTCATCTTTCACCAATAGTTTCTAACCTTTACATGGGAAATTTTGAAAAAAGGGCTCTCCACTCCTTTCCCATTAAACCCAAATGGTGGAAGAGATATGTTGATGACATAAACTTGTATTGGTAGCATGGTAGGGACACCTTGGAATATTTACACACTCACCTCAACAATTTGGTTCCAAGCATTAATTTCACTAAGGATTTAGAAAAAAATCGTTTCCTACCTTTATTATATGTCTTCCTTTCATGCATTAAAGATGTCTCTTGGGCTCATAAATTATATATAAAAATCACACATATAAACCTTTATTTGCATGCCACTTCAAACCACCACGTTGACCATAAAGTAGGAGTGTTGAAGACTCTGAACAATAGAGATATTAGGGTATGTGATGAAAATAAATTAGAGCAATAACTATACCATATAAAATAATTTTTAAGAAAAATAGATATAGAGTAAAGAAAATATCAAGAGATTTCAAAAAAGCTAAGGAAGGTCACACCAGGAAATATAAAATAGGTACAGAGAAAACAAATCTTTTATCCTTCTTACCATTCATTAAAGGATTTTCTAATAATATTTTAATGATTTTTAAATTCCAAAACAATTACACCACCTTCCTAACTTTTACAAAACTTAGACAATCTTGAAGTTATTTAAGGACTAGTTCAAACCTTGGTCAAAAAGTGGGGTTTATAGAATAGAGTGTCCTTATGGGATCCCTTATATTATTAAAACATGATGATCCATCTTGATTAGTATTATGGATCATTTGATGGACACTAGACTAGAAAAGATTGATAAATATGAAACAAAGCATGTCATTTCTATTGAGAAGATGAAGGTTCTTGTTGTAGAGGACAACTATAAAAAAAATGCAATTTGAGATAATCTATAGAGATAGGGCATCACACCCAAGATTTAAATAGATATGAATGGATATGGATTAACCAGGAATGGAAACACTTAATTAATAGATTAAAATTATCTTTATATTGGTGTGATTTACTCTCCTAGTCTTGAGTTGGGATTTTAGGGATGAGATTGATGTTGTCTAAGAATGTATATATGAGGATATTAATTTACTTGAAACTTGGATTTATCCCTCATCCACATTATCTATTCTTTTAATCAAGCTTCAAAATTGTCTTGTCATGTAGCAGGTTAACCACCTTGAATGGATTTTCAATGCCTTCACCCAGACAAGAATGAAACTTTAATACCAAAATGACCATTTTACATCTCTAGGTACTTGATAAGGAGGATAATTATAAATTTATACTCATATATTTTCCTAATGATGAATCACAAAAGGTGATTCAAAGCATGTTAGATCAAAATAAGGTACACAATTTCAACCCAAAAAATCAACTTGTCAATCTTAGTATCTATTAGAGGGGGTAAATTATTACACAAATTTTTTACCAAGTCATGTATTATAGGATCATGTAGCCACATGACTTCAAATTTGAAGGGACAAAGTGGAGGAGAATTCTAATTTGCAATCTAGAGTTTAATTAGAGCATGATCCAAACCTAAAACAGGTAAAATATTTGTTTCTAAAATATAATCCTTGTTAAGGAATTTTAAGGAGATCAAAAACTGATATAACCATTATATAATGTTAAAAAAACCTTCTTGATAGTTTTTAAAAGAGAATAATCCATTTTTGGAACCATATCTGCCATATCTACTAACTCAACGAAACTAGCAAAATTCCTCTGAGACTAAGTTCACCACCCTTGCTCACCTCATTTTTACATGCCTTCTAATATGTAATTAAAATATCCATGAATAATATAATATTAATTGTTTAGATTAATAAGATACCTTAGCAACTATTGCTAACACTGAACTTTTAGGGGTAACGAATTAGGGTCATGCACATTAAATGAGAATAAATAAATGTCAAACAAATAATATAAAACTTTACAAACCTACCAATTAGACCCAAAGACATAATGGCCTAGATGATTTCCAAACCAATAGAAGCCCCAATAGATTCCAAAAATATAGTCTTCCATTTATTCTATTTTTTACTCATAAGAACTTCTACCTCGGCTATTTTCAATTTTGTTTCTTGTAACAGGAAAAGATCACAACCAAGGTTATTCAATTAGCATGTTACTAGACACCTCTTTCTAGGGGCATTTAGGCCCATAACATTCTAGGAAAAAATATTCATTAATCTGTATGGGGTCTTTCACCCCTCACTTATTATAAAAGAAAGACCTCTTAAGAGTAGATTTCTTACCTTTGGAAACTTATTCCTCTATGATGAATTTTCTAGCCTTCCTTCCTCTTTTACTATTAAACACAAATTTTACCTAATAAATTAATAAATATTTATTCGACCCTAGATTTATTTCCTCTTCATCACTCAAATCCCCCATAATTAGGGACAATAGGAGATATCTAGCCCATCCTACCTCTTCCATTTGAATTACCAACATCTTCTCAATTTCACCCTCCTTTGACACTAATGTATTAAAATAATATTCCATTGACCCATATTTAATCTAATTATCTAGGCACTCATTTAGATTATTAACTTTTGAAGAGATGAATTGAGTTTCCTTGAGAAGAGTATTAGGTGACAAAGTCTCTCTTTATTCTAATTCTTATTTCAAATTAATAGTTACATCAAAATTCAAAACTTGCACAAAAGGGTTATCTACACTATAATCCTTAGAAGGGCATATCTCATGTTTTTACCCCTATGTGCCACTTTGTTCTTAGGTCTGATTTTAGTGATCTATTAGTTACTTCCCTTAGTATAATATTTTTTTAACAAAAATTAATTGTGAGTATGTCCAACTTTTTTGAAATTTAAAACATCAAAATGATATCTTTTCTAGATAAATGGGTTGCTTCCAACACCCTCCAAGGCTATCTAGAAATATACTTTCTGGAACTTCAATTTCAATATCCACTATCACACAAATTCTAGCATAGGAAGCTAAACACCTTCACTGGTAATAAGATCAAGACACACAAATTTTACAATCATCCATTCAATTTTAATAAGTGACTTCTCCTTCCAATATTCAATCAGGAACCCATACAACCAAATCCAAATAGGAAAACAAACCTAATTCGCTAAAAAAGTATTGAAGTTATGGCACCAAGGTTGGATCCATAGCTCCACACCCTCTATCATCCATGGACCCCCATCCAAAATGTCTTATTTTTTTTGATTGAGGGAAAAATAATCATGAAGAAACCCTTAAAAATAATTTTAAGGATGATGTCTAGACCCTAATATTTCATCACCCATTACTTTACATCACCAATGGCTAGCCACTTTCCTATGAACTTCCTAATCAGTTCCTTCTCTTTTAATTCTCCTAGGTTATTCTCAAAATCCACTCCATAAAAAATATCCACAGGATCCCTCTCATTTTAACCATTATCATTGTCCATAATTGATATTTAGTTTGAAGGGATATCCTTAATTACTTAGGCTCTTCACATAGCCTCAAGATGACCTTTTGGTATTTGGTTTCTCTTTCCCAGGGGAATATTATTAGCCCAGGATGCCACTCTATTTTTCCCATTGTCCCTAATATTCTAACCATTTTCATGCTCCTGTTCACTATCTGACCACTCCACATCATCCTTTCTATGCTATACTTCTTTGATTGTGTTGTGTAGGTCTTGATTAGTCCACTTCTTATTTTTACCTACTTTGTGTGCTGCTTCTCTTGATCTAATATTCACTTTCCCTTATGAGAGTTCCATTTTTTACATCATATATACATGCATAATGGTTTTAACTAAAATAGAATAGTTATGTGCACCATGTGTTATATAAAAAATTATAATACTATGAATTATGTATAAAATAATGATATGATATTACACCATAAAATTATTTTATCATTCAATCACATCCTAAACATGTAATACATTTAAATTGAAATACAAATGTATATTTCAAGTAGATATATCGATTAGGCACATAGTAATAATAAATGCAATAGATGCATTCTAGATATCATGGCATTGAATAAAATATAATTACACATGATATAAATCATGAAACCAAGATGATAATAATAATTATATACATATTCATGCATAGGAAAAAAACCATAATATCATTATAATGGAGATCAAAATCAAATAGTTCATGACATGACTATAACCCAAGATGAACACAACATGGCCATGGCTTGAACTAGATAATATTTTGACATAAATGACATATAATGTGATAAAACATAATCAATGCAGTCATATAACATAAAATATGACACACATAAATTATGATATAATGTAAAAATCATAAATGTCAATCACATATAGAGAAATCAATGTTAGTCTACATAATTAATCAATGTCATCATCTAGTGTATAAAAAGGCAATTTCCATATGAAATAACACTGGAAATTATAAGTAGGAGTAGGTCATGTATATCAATATAATATTATACATAGATTAGTATAAAAAATTATAACTTTATAAGTGTATTAAAATTTCTTAAGTTTAGGCATGTCCCTAATGTACAAAGGTTTCCCTTTGGTGTAAATAATATTTCAAATTTGTATGTACATGTATCATACATAATGTTTATGTCCTTTATCCATCTCATTTATATCATTAAAATAAAATGAATAGAGAATGCATATGTGCTTCACCATATATATGAAAAATGACATTAATAAATCTATGTATACCAATAAATCATATCATAAATAGGTCTTAGTTTTGTGTTTTTTGAACATTTTTTTTAAAAAAATTTAATGTTTTTGATTTTTTTTTTAAATTTCAAAATATTTCATTTGTGATAGATAAATTTTGATCCTATAAATTGGATTCTAAATTGAAATTATTCGAACTATAATTGTGAATACCGCATTCAATGGGAGAGGAGTAACATGCATAACACTATTTGAACTAGAGAATTGATCATATACTATAACATATCAAGTATTGTCAGCATAGTCAACATGATAAGCCAAGTGTTTCTTAGCTATATTAGAAATAGTAAGATATGGAATTTATTGTATATTAAGATATTTATCTAGTGTTTTTGTTGGAACATTTTAACAAGGTCTCTATAAAACTATCGTAGGATATAATGGACTAAGAAGCATATTCTAAACTCACATGAATAGATGATCTAATAGACATTATATAACTGTTCATCAAGAAAATTTAATCAAACACCTCTTAATTTATATTTTATGATAAACATGTACATGTTTTACAATAGGACTCCATGGAGGAAATTAAGTAAATATCTCAATATAAATGGGGTATTTATATAAAAATACCCACAATTATAACCATTCATATTCTATAGATATACTTTAAGAATGCATAAACTGATGATAATATTAGATCTATCCCATGTATCCATGGACATCCTAATAGAATTTAAAATACCCCAATTTTTTTAAAAATGAAGAACTAAGAAGCTATAGCTATAGGCCCTACCATAATTAGCAACACAATACACCCAAAAAGGCTTTGCCATTTTCCATCAAAACATTTAACTATCTTTGTTGTACTAATCAATCTTATTTGTTTGTACCCAAGACTAGTAATGAATGTTATAGTACACATGTTTTTAATTGACCCATTATCTATAATAACACTATGTATACATTTTGATTTAATGAAATTACGTATGAACAAATACATATTAATATAATCATTTTCAACAATCTGACACTTAATGAAAATGATTGTAGGGTGTTGTATAGTTATGCTTATAAGTGTATCAATATTACCACCTATAGGATACCCTTACCACATTGTAGAAGCAGAAGAAGTGGAGGAGGATGTGTATTGTAAGTCATATGTATCTCAATATTAGTTCTTCTTTCTTTTGCCACATTTTTGGTGGAATTGATCTGGAAATATATTAAGATTTACGCTAGATTGTGAAACTAAATCATTTGTATATTTACTAGTCTTGTTGATGTCAATAGTATTTTTATAGATTATGTATTGTATTTTATGTTTTAATCCAAATAATTATAATTTTGGGTATCCTACACATCTATGGAAATACAAATATGTATTAAAGATGAACCTCCTAGGTTGTGCCTTTGGCATATCAACCTCCATTATTTTTAGGAGAGATATGACATTATAATTGAATAATTATTATTACACATTATGGATAGGTTTTGGTATTTATTTAAACTTCATCCTTTGAGAATCCAAGAGGATAATCTTATTAGTAAGTTTTGAAACAACATTGACCATTTTGTTAGCCTCATTCTTAGTAAATTTAATCTTGGATTTTAAATGTATTTTTATTTTCAAATTTTAATTAAAATATGTGGGAGGGTTGGTCTCATTATATATTTTTTAAATTCAATTAGTTGAGCCTCACATTATTTAATTTCATGGAAAAACTCATTAAAATATCAAAAATGTTTGAAATGATAGACTTGTGTACCCGTGCAAGTTGAGTTTTATTGAATATGTATTAAAATTAGTTATCAATCATAGGGTTTCTCATTTTTTATGGCATTTTAATATAGTGAATCACATATTCAATAATTAAATCATTATATCCTTTGTTGGGTTTTACAATTTGAGTTTAGGAAATCTTCCCAAAAATATCAATATAAAAATGAGCTAAGAATGGGCCAGCCAAAGGATTCAAAGAATTTTTAATTTGGTAAGGAATATAATAAAAAATTTCAAGGACTATTCCTTAAGGCCTAAATGAATAATATGTGTCAATAACTTATAATTATATGAATAGTTTAAACATGTGATATTAAAGGATCTAAGAAGTTATACTAGGTCATAGTCATAATATGATGGTGTATCTTTACGTGAAATGAATCATGAAGGTAATGGAAAAATACATTATTTTTAATGTTCCACTCTATGGGAACCTTATTGTCATTGAGAAAATTTAGATTGAATATCAAAAAGTGTTTCTCTAATAACATGTGTTTTAGGAATACTAGATTGATTAGTAATTGGCCATGTCACATGAGTAGAAATCCTAGTAGGCCCAAAATTATGTTGCATTTGGGTAAACATAGGAAATTGAGGAGTATTTCCCGCACACTAGGTGTAGGAATCATTTGTGTATCCATAGGTGTAGAGACATGAATATTAGAAGTTTGAATAATAGTCTAAACACATATTATATGATTTATGCCTATAAAAGGTGGATTAATTTCAGTCAAAATTTCATATTGTCACTCCTCAATTATAGTTTCTTTGGCATTATTTTAATTTATAATATCTAGGATAATGTTTAAAATAGTATCTATATAATCACCTTTCTTACTAATTCTATTTCAAAAATTTGAAAGTGTAAATAGGTTTTTAGGATCTATGCCATTAATCTCCTTGGTTTATATTCTACCATGATATTAATCATTACATTCAATGTCATATTCATAATAATTTTTAGGTTTAGGTATAACATCATTGGTAACACATTCATCTTCCTTACTGGGTTCCTTATCAATGTGTGTATCACTAGAAGAAGAAACTTGTATGTCATTAATTTCCACTATTGTAGTTGGCACAATAACATGGGATTAGATCAAAAGAATATTGAATGTGATAAATGTAAATCCTTCTTAATATAGCATATTGGAATATAGGTAAATAATTCATAAATTCATTAAATGGCATATGACATATGCATGAAATCACTAAAAAAACCCTGTGGCAAAGAAGAAAACTTTATATTTATAACTAGTGAAAATCAAAAATTATATCTCAAAGTCAAGATCCTAATTGAGGATAAATTTTAAACCCTAAACACGTATGAAACCATAAAATAATGAATAAAAATAGTAAATTTCATGCTTAATTAAATTATTATATTCATTATAATGTTTTAATCATTTTTTATTAATGTGATATAAATAATGTAAAGCAAAGGTTAATTAAGATTTTGTATGATTTATTAATAATACCCTAATTTGAATTGAAAAATTATAAATTTGATATTTCATTAGAATATTTGAACTTGAAAAATAAAAATAAGAGTGTAGATATTATTTATGATTGTATAGCACCTCAATCTTATACACTTCACAAAATCAAGTCATGGTTATTCATCTTAATTTTAAACCTTTTCCACTTCAAGTCTCATATTTTCTCTATGCTATGCCCCTTGTCCTATATCTCTTAGTTCAACAAGTCTTATGTTGATGACATAGGTATTTTATCTTACACAAAATGCTTAAAATATACTTATCTTCCATCTCTACAAGTTTTAAATTTGTACCTATTTCCATGCTCCATGTACATTAATGTCTAGGAAAGACACTAGCATAGACATTAGTGTCCACTTGATGCAAATGTCTAATTCCCTAAATTCATCTAATTTTCAAATGAAACATATACTAATGGTCAACCTAAGTGATTTAATGTGAATTATTTCTCTAAAAGGATTGATATAAATATAATATCAAACCTCATTCATTCCTCACCTTAGAAAAACATATCAAAAATACCAAAGAGACCAAAACAACTTATCAAAAATACTCTATCAAACACTAAATTGAACAAAACTTCCCTATTTACACACTATTCATAGGTAAAACACATATATAGGTTTGAATTACTAAAGGAGTACCCCAAGAGCTTGATTTTCCAAGTTACAAGCTAGGTCACTGTTATACTTTTTTTGCACATATTATATGATTCACACACAAACAAACATGTATGGGATAATGACATGATTTTAAGGCCCTCTTATGAATTATTATATATGTAGGAAATACCCTATGATAGAAAGGCCTTTGGGGTCAGATAGACATCATGTGCCCACTAATCCTTTTTCCCCCAAGGTCACTATGAAGATGGTGAACTAGGATTTTGTCATTTCATAAGGAGACATAATCCATGACCCTAATATAATTGCACCAGAATGAAGGCAAATCAAAACCTAGAATAATATAGGTGGTTGAATCCCTTTATACTAGGTATTTTATATGGGATACTTGCATCGAACCCATATAATAACATTGACACAATAGTTCTAAGCTGACATTAGTGTCTAAAACTCTAGAAGCATCAGATATAGAATCTAAGGATTATTCTATAATCTCCTTCCAACAATATATTCTATGTCTAGAAATACATTAGTATAAAAACAATCTAAGTACATTAATTCTTTTTTATTTTCATATTTATCATAATCATAGTTTTTATACTTAACTTATTCTCAGTATAATAAATTTAGTGAATGTTTATATCTGAGTTTATCATGTAATTGGCCTAATATAGATCTGATTATCACCATTGTGCTATTTATTTTCTATATACCCCATTAAACAAATATAGGGTAAAAAATAAGATCACATTAGATTGCATTTTAAGGTTAAACATTTGGTGAACCCAATCTTTAAACACCAAACCCTTGGTCACTTAAAGTTTACTAATTTTTTCTATTATTGATCCATAATTGTCATAAAATATTAGTGAATTAATATAAAATATTAATGTAAAAACCCAATTTCAAAGGGAAGATAAAGAAGCATTAATTACTTGTCTCTATAATAATAAGATCTTAATGGATGCATTTTTTATGCTACAAGAGATGAAATAAGTAAACAAGATAATCCTATGTCTACCTTACCTAATAATGGTGAACCATTATAAGGTACTATAACTAATCACACAATCATAAATCCACCTACATCTATTGGAATCATGGATTGTGTTAAGCCTTTTACTAACTGAAAATACTATTTATACATTTATCATGGAATTACCAATTATTTTTAACACAAATACTAGTTTAAATACCTATTACTAATCATATCATGTTTACATCCCATTTGGTAACTACTAAAATTACTAGTATAAATCCCACAAGGCCTATAGTTCAATTATTAATTCAAGTTATAAATACCTTAGAGGATAAGGTTACATACATTGAATAAAATTTTGTAAAGTTTCCCCATGCTATTGATTCACAAGGTGTGTTGTATAACCCTCTTAGAATTGAGATATCATTGCACCCTTTACTAAATGGACTTGTTGCACCTAAGTTAACATTTTATGTGTCAAGGGTGATCCTAAAAAACATATTCAAGCCTTTTATGTGACACATCTCGATTATGTCTCTAACAATAAAGTTTTGACCAAATTATTTCTAACAAGCCTCAAGGACTATGATTTGAGGTGGTTTTATGATTTACCTCTACAATCCATAAAAACATTCAAACATTTTGTATATTAGTTTTTAGTACACTTTTCCATTAATATTTATAAAAAGGTTTCCTATGCTCAAATTGCCAAAGTAAAATAAGGAACCAATGAACCTATCAATGAATATATCTTGAGATATAAGACAAAGCTATCCAAAATAACCAATCTTATGCCAGATAAGGAGTTACAAGATACATTTAAATAAAGTTTGCTTGTTCCATTACATGAGTCCATTTATTTTAAGAATTTCAAATCTTTTGATGAATTATGCCATGTCATACATGACCATGAAATGAATATTATGTCATTGAATGAGCTCAATTATGTAGCAAACACACCAGTTGTATCAACATATAGTACCAAATTTACAATTAGACCAAGTTAAAAGGTAAACCCTATTCAGCCTAAAAATAAAACAACCACCATGGTTAACATAGTTTCAAAACAAACTAATTGAATTGTCTTATTGAATGTACCAAAGAGATAGTTCTCCCATTTACCTAAGTTCCTAGCTTCATTACTCCCATGTTTAGTTGAGTGTTAAATTATATCTCTCCCTCATCCTATATAGGGTGATATGATTCATCCTATAGCCAAATGATATTATGTGAATTATTATTGTGATTATAATAAAGGAATAGGGAATTATACAAGTATATGTTTAAACTTGAAGCACAAGATCCAAGATCATATCAATGAACAAAAACTTATATTTGAGTATCCTCCAAAGGAATTAGGTTCATAACTTAGTGATCACCACAAAAATAATTTTTTTAACAATCATTTTCAAGACCATTCTAAGAAGGAACCAAAATTTTAAATGGCATATAATGAACAATCTCCTCCATCACATTATGGACACCCACTAGATGGGATTATTGTTACTTACACATGACATAAATCCTATGGTTTAGATACCATATATTAATTTTGATGATAGTGAGATTAAGGATGATGACTCTGATTGTCATTGTTTATTCTTGAGCATATATTGATAAACACCCCATACATAGTGTTATGATTGGTAATTGTGCAAGTGGAAATGTTTTCACCATGAAATTAATTATGCACTTGGGTTATACTCATCAAAATTTACACCCCTCTACCAAATCAATTAGAAAATTTGATGAGACCTCCTAGAAGGTTATTGGTGAGATTGAATTACCTTTATAAGTTAGTCTTGCACATGTGGTTACTACCATTTTAGTTATCCCTTACACATGTACATCTTTGATATGATATTGAAAATATGTTGGATACATATTCTTCAATCAATACCATCTATAGTACATGGGCGTGTTAAATACACTCATGCCAATCAGGTGGTTATAATTTCTATAATTCCATATGAGCATCTTCTTGCACAAGAGAAAATTATAACCAAATAATTAGATATCAAGAATACTTAGTCTAATCCATCTTAAAAGGGTAAGCAATAGGTAATCCCTTTTACTAAGCAACCATATTTGAGATACCATTACACCAAAGACACACGGTGGATTCCAAAGAATCCCCATATACTACACACCATACATAGCTCTTTAGAGTACCTAAACATGCTTCTACTATTATTGATCCAATGAGACCACATGTCACTCAATGATGGGTTATAATAGACCCTACTCCTATTACTCCTATTATTTATTCATGACCATAGAGTATTATTTTACATAAACAGAGCACCATTGATACCAAAATGAAATATATTATACTTATACATGTTACTTAATAGTGTAAATAAATTATTACACTAGGTTCACAGGGGTAACATATATAACCATCTATTATATGGTATAATAGGATTATCTTTCCTCTTCAAACATTCCAAAAAAGTAAAAAACATTAAAAATTTTCAAAAACACTTTTGGCACCTACAAATTTTATTGGCTCCTTGGCATGTATGTGTTAGTTTCATGTTAATGGATGGCATATTTAGTGACTCACACATACATATGTTTGTTAAAATTCTACTGGAGTGTGATATATACATACATAAATACATGATCTATTTCTATTTTGGATGTTGGGCCTTCCCTCTCCTCATGTCATGCAGACATTGGGGGACTTTTCTTCATTTATCTTGACACACATAGGTTATATTATTTTATGATCACTATACATTATCATTTTTGAGATTAAATATGTACTTACACATGCCATTATCCATGATCATATCTTATAGAGGCTATTTGATAATCTATACACTTGATATTTTTTCCTAACATTTTGGATCCATGGGATACTATCACATGTTTATGCTTGTTGCTTATGATTTACTTTATGTAGTTCCTTGAGTGTCTTGCCTTGATTTTGTATTCTTTTTTCAAACATTTGAATATTCTACTTTTTTTGTAACCCCTATCCCTATGTATTTTTTATTTGACATTTGAATATGTCATTGTTTTTTGTATGTAAATTTTAATATGTCATCATTGGATTTATGGAAATCTGACTAAGTCATTTCCCTCTGATTGTGTGAAAATTGAAAATTCCCCTTATTTTTAGTCTCTTTGGACCATTGCCTTTTGACTTACTTTTGAGTGCTCTTGTGTGTGTGATTATTTTCTTGTTAATCTTATACTATTACAATCCATAGATTATCATGATCCTTATCACGTATATTAGGCTTAAATTTTATCACATTGGTTATGTGTGATTCAATGTTATATATACCTAGACATGTTCCTTATATATGCTACATGGTAACATTCATATATTATATACTTGTCTTATCCTTCTGAGATGAAGCAAATACCAGTTATTATCTTTTACTCACCTTGAAGTGGGGACTATTAGTGGGGAAATGTGATATAGGCATGTTATCCACACTTATAATTTTTTTTAGATCTAGTGGGGACATGCTTTGGAATCATGTTCTCAACATAGATTTAGTATATGGTACTTATACAAGTTTCTAGATTCAGTGGGGGAATGATTTGGAATCATGCTCTTCACACTTATTCAATATTTAGTACTCATATGATTTTTCATATTGAGTGGGGGCATATCATATGGGCATGGATTCCACACATTTTTAGTTCTTAGATTCAATGGGGGCATGCTTTAGAAGCATGTTCTCCACACATATAAAGTATTCAAAATCTTCTATTTATAGTGGGGTCATGTTTTGGAAACATTTTCTCCACATTGGTACTTATATAAATTTTCATATATTTACATATATTTTGGTGGAATGATTTGGAATCATGTTCTCCACACTTACATGGTTTTTGGAAATGGCCAAATCACATAGTTATATGTTTTAGATTCACAGTTGTATAAGAAATTTATACATTAGTACCATTATTATACATAGTTTCATCATGACACATATCTAAGATACATATGCTATGCAACATGTTTATATATATTGAAAACCCATATTAGTTTCAAATTCTAAAACACTTTTATGGACTATTAACACCACAAACTTTTTAGTATTGAAACCCCACAGACTTTTATAGACTTTATTAAGCTAATCTATTATAATAGTTGGTTCACTCTTTGGTATGGTTGAGATGATTAAATCACTCAATATTTACAATTTTTAAGGTTGGAATTTATTGTATCATCCAATATCACCAAGTTATAAGGATCATTGGATTACATGACTGAGTTAGTCACAACTTCCAACTAGCAACTCACTTTTTCTCCAAAGTTGGGTGTATGTGCCTTTTAATATCTCTCTACTTATCTATATATCTCTCTATATATCTCCTTGGATACATAAACTTTCAATTTTATTCTATATTTATCCTAATCTTAGTTTCATATCCTTAGAATGATGCATCTTTTTCATATCAACTTGCCAATAGGCAAGACAGTTACATTAACACACAAGTGTAATCTTAAAACTTACTCTTTCAATTTTAATATATATCAATTAATTTCTATCCCATATTATACACAGTGATATTATATTCTTACATTCTTTTAGTTTTAGGTTAATCACCAACAAAGCACTCAAGTTGGCCTCTTTCAAAGAGAAGGTGTGTATACACACCCAAGTATGGATTCCTTCCCTTAAACTAACAATTTCTTTACTAGAATAAAGGGGAGATGTAGAAATTATTTATGATTATATGAAACCTCATCCTTGTATACATGGAAAAATCATGACCTTGGATGCTCCTCTCAATAATAGACATTTTGCACTTTCTCAAGTCTCACATTTATTCTATCTTATGCCCCTAAGCCTATATTTCTTAGTCTGACTAGTCTTACATTGATGACCTATGTCTTTTATCTTTCTCAAAATGATTAAAATGTACTTATCTTCCATTTTTTAATTTATAACACTAATTTTATTTCCTTACTCCCTAGACGTTAATGTTTGGGATAGACACTAGCATCGATGTTAGTGTCATACCTTGATGTAAGTGTCTAGTGCCCTAATGTCATCCAATTTGAAAATGAAACATATCTTAATGGTATACCTAAGTTATTTAATGTGATTTATTACTCCAAAGGGATTGATATAAACATAAGATCAACCCTCATTCATTCTTCACTTGTGAAATACTTAGAAATAAGACCAAAGAGAAAAAGGCAACTTATCAAAAGCATTATATCAAGCATTCAATTGAAAAAAAAATCCCTATTTCCACACAAGTCATAGGTATAACACATCCATAGGTCTAAAGTACTAAAGGATCAACCTGAGATCTTGATTTATGAAGTTACAAGCTAGGTCACTATTATACCTATTTTGCACATATTTTATGATTCACACATAATCTAACAAAAAAGAGAGAACTACATGAATCAAAGGCCCTCTGATAGTGGGGTTTTTGGATTCAGTTCAACACTATGTGCCAACTATCCCATTTTCCCCCAAGGTCACTATGAAAATGGAGAATCATGTTTTTGCCATTTCATAAGGATATACAATCTATGACCTAGATTTGAATTCACTAGAGTGAAGGCAAAGTAAAACCCAAAATCATCCATGTGGTTCCATCCTTTGCCAATAGTTATTATGTATAATACCCTCACATCAAGGGTATAAATTAGCATCGAATTAATCATCCAAGGCTAACATTAGTGTCCAAAGATACAAAAACATCATATCCATAATTTGGAAATTGTTCTAGATTATACTTCTTGCTTAATTTTTGACTATTTATGACCTATAATTGCATTAACATTAGAACAAGATAAGTACATTATGTCTTTGTCATTTGTGTATCTAGCATAGTTGTACTTTTTAATATTTAACCTATTCTTAGCATAATAAATTTAGTGTATGTTTATATTTGATTTTAACATCTAATTGTATTGTTATAGATATGTTTATCACCCTTGTGCCATTTAATTCGTATATAACCTTTAATCAAATCTAGGGTTAACAATAAGATCACCTTACATTGCATTTTATGGTTAAACAAAGAGAGATGTTCTCAACTTATTTTTTTTTTTTTTAAAAAATCACTCATAAAAATCATCATATATTATAAAATTGATTTCTACCCTATCACCACTTAGATTAGGAAACTTTAGCGCAAACCCTCTCTAGACATTATCAATAACATTAAGACCTCTATAATGATCAGTATTGCTTTGGTTCTATAGAGAGTGTCCTTGTAGGTTGTGATATCAATGGATATTTAGATTTTTGTGATCTTACTTATAGGTTTTGATTGTACATGCACTCATATTTTATCTTGTACAATAATCCATATTTTAATTCTCCTTTTTTCAAAACCCTTATCTCAAATTCAAATAAAAGATAAACCTTGAAAAATGGGTTACTGTGTTGGGTTAAATATCCCAACCCACTACTCAATAAATGATAAAGAATTGACTACGTGCTAATACTCATTAGAGTGCTAATATCACATGTATTTATCCCATATATGTGTGCATGTGTTTGTGTTACATCATGATCAATCTAGAATTAAATGAAATGGTTGGCTTGCAACACTCAACACCATGCATCTATAACATGTGTATATATTTAGACATGGATTTAGAGATTCTCCTTTGAGGGATATTCACATATGTATGCCTTTGTAATAATTTCTCAAGAGAGTGATAATTTTTTATCAATGTTATTTTTAGGCATTGACTAAGTGATTCATAGGTAAATATTACCTTAGTATTGTTTTTTATTTATATATGGTTCTCTAATATTTCCTACTATAAATGACTCATGAAATAGGTCAAGGAAAACATAATGAAGGCTTCTAAAATTGGAAACTATATGATCAATGTTCTTCTAACTACTGATAGATTCAGATACCTAAGGTAAATTGAAACTATCCTAATTTTTATTGTACTATCAAGGTAGTTAAAATCAATTGTTTGAGATATGGAGACACTTTATTTTGGATTTTGGCATATTTTTATATAGTCTATGCTAATCCTAAATATGTGTATCTAGCACATAGGGTTGGCCAAGATAATATGAAAGAAGAGGAATAATTAAAGGCTTGAATTATTCAAATGTTTTTGTAGCATCTAATTATATAAATTTATTCCAAAGTTGATGTTTCCAAAGTTTATTATTCCGAATTTAGGTATATATAGTTAATAAGTAAATATGTGTTAGTAGGTAGTTGGACCCCTAAATTAGTTAGGTTTCGTATGTAGAAAATCTTATTCAATATTTTATGTAAAAAGATAATATAAACTTATAAATTAAAAGTATGCAACATATTTATTTACTGAATAATATAATATAACTTTTCCATATATATACTTGTGTATGGTTTCTAAATAACATTGGAATGATAACTTTGAAAGTATTAAGAATTATTTTACAGACAATCCCATTGACATTTCTAGATAATCAATTCACAAATTGAACATTTTTCTCAATATTACCATGTCATGAACTCACTTTGAGAATTCCTTCTAAACAAATCCATGCCTATACTTTCTTTAATGTTATTTTCCCTCAAAATTCTAGTTTTCAAATTCTTTATATATTTATATTAATTTTTTCTCTTAAAAAAATGTCATTCATCCAAATTATCAAGATGTTTCATTTCCTTCTCAAGCCTTTCCAATATTTCAATTTATTCATCTTAAATTACTCCTTTTCAAATATCACTTTATTCTATTTTTTATAGAATTAATTATAATAATTTTAACTCTTATATTTCATAAGTTTAAAATTTCCATCTATTCTACTACTTCAATATATATTCAAATGTAAAAGAACTAATTTACTACCATGAATAATACATTGCATGATGGATAACAATAAATAATTTCTTGTTAAGCATGGGATATACTGAGAGGGGTGGTGAATCAGTATATCATATATCTTATAAAACTTTCCCTTAACCAAAATCCACATAATCAAACATTCAAGATATGCAATAAAACTCAAAAAATAAACACCACACAAGATAGAGACACCATATATAACATGGAAACCCAATGTGGGAAAAACCACATAGAATAATCTCAAGTATATGAATGAGCACCAACCCAAACAATATTCACAAGCACCAACTTGTAAGATCACCAACCCCTTTATTGAGCACCAACCCAACAACTGTTCATGAGCATCAACCCACAAGGGTACTAACCGCTTTGCCGAGCACCAACCCAGCAACAATTCATGAGCACCAACCCACAAGAGAACCAACCCCTTTTTTGAGAACCAACCCAACAACAATTTGTGAGCACCAACCCACAAGAGCACCAACCCCTTTGCTGAGCACCAACCCACAAGAGCACCAACCCCTTTGCTGAGCACCAACCCACAAGAGCACCAACCCCTTTGAGTATACCACACACCTATCTCTCAATGTTGCTATCTCAATAAATGATAGTTCAATACAACATCTCTTTCCTCTCTCTCACCTTTGCTCTTCTAAGCTAGATATAACAAATACAAATCATATTCATCTCTCATAATTGCTCTTCTAAGCTAGCTATTACAATATCAAATCAACCTCTATCTATCATTCCATATTAAAAATGGCTTCTCAAGCCTTTATTTATAGCTTTCCAAATGACCTTTGGCCTTCCCCCTTTATGACCTTTCAATCCTCATGGAAAATGGGGCCAAATTTGTATGATCCTTCATATTCTTGCCTTTGAAAAGTCATGTGGTGACCCTTCATGACCAAAAACGTCCTTCCCACTTTTGTCCTTATCTTGGTGACTTTTCATATTTCTCAAAGTGTCCCTTCATGAGAAATTGCGCCCTTCCTCTTTTGTCTTCACTTGGTGACTCTTGGAATTCCCCAAGATGACTCTTCATGGGAAAATGCATCCCATCCTTCTTTTGTCTTTACCCCGTGGATCTTTGACTTCTCCATGGGGCCTTATTTTGTCTCATATGCAACCAAAAATATATTCGTTAATATTAAATAAATATTAACTCACATTAGCCAAGATATATCTATTATAAACAACATTAAATGCAATGGGGCCTTTATCACCAATAATGCTAGACCTTTGACATCAATGACAATATTTCCAACAATCTCCCCTTTTGTCATTGATGGCAACCTCAATCCTGAAACTACCACATCTTATCATTTGCACATATTATCATCTAAAAACATACAGTAACTCCCCCTTACTGTAGTAACTTGTACCTATTCCCTGTACATATTTCTGCACCTGTACCTATTATTCTTTCCCTTTGACATCAATGGCAAAGGGACTACTTGGAGCTAACACTTAGCCACCCCTTAATTGATGCTAAACATCAATGTCAGGAAGTAATAGAAATTACTCCCAACTCCTCTCGTAGATCTTTGAGTGTGTCCTTTGATCGTGCCTTTGAGAAGATATCTGACAATACATATACATTGTTCCTTATCCTTTGAGCATTTTTAATCAACTCATTTGAATATTTTATTATAATCTCACAACCTTATTTATGAGTATTCAATGTGTATCCTTGATCACATATTTGACTAACACTCAATAGATTATGCTTAAGACCTTTTACATATAAAACATTCTTAGTCTTAGTTCTACCATAATCCAAACTCAAAGTACCTTTTCTAGCTATCCTGGTAGTGGTTTTATCTCCAAATCTCACTGTACCACCATTGATCTTCTTTAGAGATATGAATTTACTTTAATCTCCTGTCATATGCCTAAAACATCTGCTATCAATTAACCATGGCTGATCTTTACCTCTTCCATGCAGGGCTGTCTGAATGATCATAGAATCTTGAGGTTGTTTCTTCTACCATGAACATGTCTGAACCTTCTTCTTGATGAATGGAGCTTTGAAACTCTGATCCTTCTTTAATGACTCAAACACTCTTCTACAATACTGAGCTATGTGTTCAAAGTTGTTGCACTTGTAGCATATTATGGTCTCTTCATCAAAGCTTGATAGAGGAGCAAAAGAGTTGTGGCTTCTACTTGACTCTACTTGACTTTCCTTCTCCTTATTTCTAAAATTGTTAGCTCTTTTTCTACATTCTAATTTCTTGTGACCATATCCATTACAATAAAAATAATAGCCATAAAAATAAGACCTATTTGTATATCTCTGACCTGATTGCCTTTTGTAGCTTTGTTCCCTCCAGCCTTCTCTGTTTGAAATGTCCTTTGTATTCTTCACTTCTCCCCTTTTTGTTTCCTCTTTTGTAAGAGCTTCAGCATAGCTCTTTTCTTTTCAAAACTAGTTCTTGTCTTGTCTGAATTTGATTTTTGACTTTCCAATATCTTATTCAGCATGTTAGTGCTATCCTCAAATTTTGAGTCACTAACTACTTTATCATTGACTACTTTCTCAATATTTTCTTTTAAAGAGACAATTTCAATAGCATACCTTTGACATTCTTTTCTTATTATTTCCAACTATGCTATGAGATATTCTTCATTCTTCTTGGCTTCTTCCAAGTGTGTTATTAGATCATCAATAATTTCCTTTGACTCCTTTTCATTTTTCTTGATCTGGTGCTTTAATCTTTGATTCTTCTTTTGAGCAACTTCTAACTCTTCTAAGGCACAAATGAGCTCTTTGTCCATAATTACTTCAGCTTCCTCCTCTTCTTCTTCTTCTTGATCACCTTCATATATGTCCATGAATAAAATTTCTTCTTCATCTGAATCGCTGACTCCACTATCTTCAACTGAGCTAAGATCCTTAGAATATAGGCTCTTCTTCTCGAATCCCTTCTTAGATTTGCCTTTGAAATTATTCTTGTATGTAGGCTTTTCTTCTTCATCATAATTACCCTTATTTGGGCATCTAGCTAAAAAATATCCAATCTTTCCACAATTAAAACATTTAAAAGGTAATTTTCCTTAATATTTCCCTGTTCCTCTTTTCGGCTTGTGAATGAAAAGTGCTCCATTGTCATCTTCATCATCAGTGGAACTATCACTTGATTCTTGAATCTTAGCTTTCTCTTTATTTAATGTCTTGAAATCTTCTTCTCTCTTTGAGGGTTTGTCTTGTTCTATCCACATCTCATATGTCGTGAGAATACCATGAAGTTCATCCATCCTTAGCTTGGCTAAATTTTTCATCTCATTAATTTCTGAAACCTTTGCATCATATCTCATTGGTAGAGATCTCAAAACCTTTTGTACCACCATTGACTCTTCCAACATTTCTCCAAGACCTTGAATCTAGTTTATGATTTGATCAACTCGCAAGAGATAACTTGCTATATCTTCTTCTTCTTCCATCTTCAAACTTTCAAACTACCTTCTAAAAGTTTGAAGCTTAGTTTGCTGAACCTTTCCATCACCTTTGTAAATATTCTCAATTTTTACCCGAGTTTCATTAGTAGATTTACATTGCATAACTTTAAAAAATTTAGATTCACATAAACCACATAAAATAACATTTAAAGCTTTAGCATTACATTCACTTGCCTTCTTTTCTATTGGAGTAATTGTAGATGTATGTGGCTCTTCATATTCTTCCACCACTACTTTCCATATGTCAAATCCAAGGGCCATCAAATAAACCTTCATTCTCATGTTACAAAAAGCATAATTCATTCCATCAAACAAAGGTTCCTTATTTGTAGAAAATCCTTCCTGTGACCCAGCCATCATGCTTTCCCGATCTACCTTCAAGCTGTAAAACTTTTCAAAATGGAACCTGCTCTGATACCAATTGTTAAGGATAGAATATACTGAGATGGGGGTTAATAAGTATATCATATATCTTATAAAACTTTCCCTTAACCAAAATCCACTTAATCAAACATTCAAGATATGCAATAAAACTCAAACAATAAACACCACACAAGATAGAGAGAGATACCAGATATAATGTGGAAACCCAATGTGGGAAAAACCATGGAGAACAATATCAAGTATATGAATGAGCACCAACCCAAAAAATATTCACAAGCACCAACTTTCAGGAGCACCAACCCCTTTACTGAGCACCAACCCAACAACTATTCGTGAGCATCAACCCACAAGGGTACTAACCCCTTTGCCGAGCACCAACCCACAAGAGCACCAACCCACAGGAGCACCAACCCCTTTGTGTATACCACACACCTATCTCTCAATGTTGCTATCTCAATAAATGATAGTTCAATACAACATCTCTTTCCTCTCTCTCACCTTTGCTCTTCTAAGCTAGATATAAAAAATACAAATCATATTCATCTCTCACAATTGCTCTTCTAAGCTAGATATTAAAATATCAAATCAACCTCTATCTATCATTCCATATTACAAATGGCTACTCAAGCCTTTATATAGATTTCCAAATGACCTTTGGCCTTCCCCCTTTATGACCTTTCAATCCTCATGGAAAAAGGTGCCAAACTTGTATGACCCTTAATATTCTTGCCTTTGAAAAGTCATGTGGTGACCCTTCATGACCAAAAATGTCCTTACCACTTTTGTCCTTATCTTGGTGACTTTTTGTATTCCTCAAGTGTCCCTTCATGAGAAATTGTGCCCTTCCTCTTTTGTCTTCACTTGGTGACTCTTGTAATTCCCCAAGATGACTTTTCATGGGAAAATGCATCCCATCCTTCTTTTATCTTTACCCCGTGGCTCTTTGACTTCTCCATGGGCCCTTCTTTTGTCTCATATGCAACCAAAAATATATTCGTTAATATTAAATAAATATTAACTCACATTAGTCAAGATATATCTATTACAAACAACATTAAATGCAATTGGGCCTTTATCACCAATAATGCTAGACCTTTGACATCAATGACAATATTTCCAACATTTCTTTCTTTCTTAAGAGTATCAAAATCTAAGTTTTAGGGTAAATCATAAAGATTATCCATTAAATCAATTAGTTTATAAAGTATTTACATATCTATTTTCAAAAGTATTTATTTATTCCAAATTTTAATTTTATTTATGAAATTATACCCTTATAACCACATTATATATTTATATGCTTTGTGCTTATATTTTTCCACAATGATAAACTTATCAGTAAGTTATCTATAAGGATATTGAAAAGGTATGCATTTCATTTATTCTATGATTTATCATGTGGTTTTTTCATTCCCTTTAAAATATAAGTACATGAATCCTATATGAATTTCAAAAAAATCATTATGAAGGAGTTTTACCTTATTTTGGATTAGTTATCTCAAAATAATATTTTTTTTTAATATTAAAATTGCCTAAGATATGTATAAATTAATAAAATATTAATTCCATAAGCAGAAGTTCAATTACACTTTACTATATATTGAAAATACTCATAAGGCTAGGGTACTTAACTTGTTAGTTATTATGTTCTAGTATAAAAATATGTGTGTGGAAGAAAAAATAAATAATGGATCTTGAGTCACTCAACTTTGGAGATCAACTATCTAGACTTACATAGATAAGTCGATAAAAAATTAGATGACTTTTTTAGATGAAGGTATCTAAATCATAATAAAGGTGTCCTATAGCCATATTCCCTAATGTTTGAGAATAGATAACTACACCTACTTGTAAATCATCATCTTGTGGAATATCAGAATCTCACCATGTACACGTATATAAAAACTATCTCATTCACTTTGAAGCAATAGTTCTAATTTCAACATTAGGTTTGAACCTTAAAATGGGAATAAATATGGATTGAGATAACCATGACTACCCCCTACTGAGGAAATGAGTGTTTATTCTATTTATAATAATCTAAACATGGATCAAGCCACATGTAGTTTTCTTAGTTAAGTGCATGTGTTTAATGGTGTTATTTTAGCATATATTCAATTTGTGATCTAGCTTTTAACACTTAACAATGGAAAACTTGACTTGGCTTAGGTGCTTCAGATATGGATAGGTCATGCTCCTTGTCTATGGTTTTTATTTTATGATATTTATGGTAGTCTTAATGTGAAATGTTATAAGAGGATTGCTTAGTACTTTTTTTATA
>JARHVA010002880.1:2110000-2127500 GCA_037957365.1 Torreya grandis | reverse complement strand
AAGGGATAATAAATTGTTTTTAATTTTTCATTCCCATTGGGTTTTTGTCATGAATCATTTAAATGTGTATTGATATCATTAAGTTATGTAACATTATTATAAATGAGATCCTAAATTTTATGTCTTATAAAAAAAACATATATTTTTAAACTATTCTTAGTATCTATGATAATATCAATATGCATTGTTATCATATACCTTAGGTGGAGTAATACTCATATAAATCTATTTTTGGGGAAGGATAGATATAAGGTTTCACTCAAGTGGCTTATACAATATCTTATGAGGAGGTTTAAGCAATCATGAAAATTGCCTTCCTTATGGAACCAATAGGAAATGTTGATATATAGGAAATGATACATGTTGGGTGAATATTTTGTCGACCAGCTAATTGGAGAGAAAAATAGTTCCTATCACCACAGCATAGAGAGATTGGTCATCCAGGTGTGTAGTTTTACTACATCAAAAGGGGAAAAATCTCTCCTCTCATCAAGGGGAGGTTCCCTATAGGTATAAAGGTGCTATATACTATATATATAAGCTGAAAATAACACTCAGGGGTAGGATAAACCCTCCATCTCTCTTCTTTTAGAGATGATGCTCACAGATCAATGAAGAAATATTGGGTGATTGGTGAAGGTACTTCTCTTCTTTTAGAAGTAACATTCAGCCAAGAGCCAGATCCCTTCCTAGATAGTAGAAATCTTGGTGAAATGATAGAAGGCACTTCTCTTCTTTCAAAAGTGCTTGTTCTTGCAAACAATAGGAATCTTTTTGGTAGTGACAAGTAACTGGTAATCGAGTACAGAGTAACCAGTAGCCTAAAATTTAGCACAAAGTCTCCACCTCGACTGCCCAAGAGTAAAATACAAAGAAAAATGGGGGCACAAAGTCATCCCAAGGTCCTTTACATAGAAACAATAAATAAACACACACTGAAGACAACTATGTCAGCACAAAGTCTAAAAGTAGCTGACTTTAGGATACCTTCCTTATCACTTCCACTAATTCTACATGTTAGATCAAATAAACAAGAATGCTCCTAGGAAACAGGCATAAGAATAATTTTCTAAAATAGCACAAACTATAACAGCACAAAGTATGAAAGTAACTTGCTTTCTCATTCAATCAAAGAAATATGGACAACAATCTGAGCTCAAAGTCTCAATAATGCCTTTTAATTTGGGTAGAGTTTTGCTTCTGGTAATGGGAAGATCTCCTTTGTAACAATACAAGAGTTTAAAATATATAGCACTCCAAGAAATACTTGGGTGCTTGCTTTCATGAAAATGGTCCATGCCGAATTGAATGCCTTTAATGCACCTTTAGTTATGTCTGCAGGGACCATGCTGGGAACAGTGCATTGCCATAACTATGGTGTGTCCATTCCTCTAATATGCCTCTTCTTAGTATGGACTGTCTGGTCCTTTTCTTGATATCTGCACAACTGTCCAATTCACCATTACTTTATGGAAGAAAAATAGGCTTGCATCCTTGATTTGGTGTGCTCAGAAGTATACTTGATCCACTATTTCACCTACTAGAAATAACTCTTTTGAAGATATTTTTGGTCCTTTGGTCTCACTCCTCTCTTCACTACTTAAGCGCTTCTTTGTTCTCTAGTTGAACCATCACTTTAATTAAACTTGCCTTTGGAATCATCCATGTTGCTTCTTTGTCCTTTCTAGCCCTTCTTGTCTAAGTCTTTAGGGGGTCCTTTCTGCATCTTTGACAAGTGGCAAGTTCCGTTGTCATGAAACTCATTAGGAACTTATGGAAAATGGGATCCATGACACATCTTGCCCGAGCAACTTCAAAAGGGGAATGCATATGAAAACACTTGTCACATTCCACTGAGTCATAACAGGACACGTGATGTATTTTTCTTAACTTATAGAAGCTTTAGAAACCTTTTGAGGGTCCTACAGAAGATGACACATGGAAGCTTCCACTCTACTTTATAATGGACATGTGGCGGCTTCTGCTGCACTTTATCTTTTTCCATCAGGTGTTCCTTTGGTCGGGCTTATTTCCTTTAGACAAAAGTTTGAAGGAATTCCTTTGGGCTTTGCCTTAGTCATTTTCCCATGGAAAATACTTTCGAGAGAATTCTAATGGCTCTTTCACTTAATAATTTCCTTTGAACAATTTTTTTGAATGAAATGTTCCCTGTCAGCCTTTGAACAAATCTGAAGGAATTCTATCTTTTCGGTCAGTCACTTGGTTCTTCCTTTAAGTTCTATGCTTTATTTGAATTTCAATGGATATTTCCTTACTTTAAATTTGACATCCATGGTGTTGTCAATGGTCACTAGCCAATTGAACCATGTTGAACCTTAAACCTTTGAACCCATTAAAAGTACATTGGTTCATTAGTTCCTCAGTTCTTTCTATCTCTTTTATTCCATTGCTTCCTGGTTTAATCACTTTCCTACTCCTTGGTTGAACCATCCATTGAACCACCTATTTACCGCTTCTTTCCTTGACTGAGGCTGCCTTTGAACCTTGGAATCCATGAACCATTGAACTTTGAACTCTTTCATTTCAAGGTTCAATCGATTCATTGGTTCATCCTTTGTCCATCACTTCCTTGTTCTTTCCAAGTTCTTTGATCTTCATCACACTGGTTGAACCTTTGAACCTGTGAACTCATTAAACCTTTTGGTTCAAGGTTTAATGGTTCAATCAGTTCATTCTTTTTATTTGGCTATGTCCTTTTGATCTTTTTGAACCAAACGTGTTGAACCATTTGGTCATTGAACCTATTGAACTATTGAAACCATTGAACCTTTAAACCAAAGTGGTTCAATGGTTCAACGGTTTAATGGTTCAAGCCTTCTTCTATTTGATAAGTGTTTTGAAGTCATTGAACCTTGAAGTGGTTGAAATTTGAACCTTGAAAAATGCACTTAACTCTTGCTGATGACGTTGAACCTTTGAACCCATTGAACCCGTTGAACCAAATTGTTCCAAGGTTCAACTGTTCAATGGTTTAATCCTTGCTTAGAACCTTGCCGATGAACTCTTTTGGTTGAACGAACATTGAAATTGCCTAAGTGTTGAGAGCTTGCTTCTTTCCTATAGAGTCCGTAGAAATCAACCTGCAAAGCTCGTAGAACTTAGCCTGCAGATTCCATAGATTTTCTTCCTATAGAGTCCATAGATTCAAGCCTGCATAGTCCGTAGATTCCTAAGAAGCTTGAAAAATGAGGAATTTGAATGCTTAGAACAAATTTCTAAAAGGAAAGAGACAATTTTGGTCTGTAGGACCAAAATAGTTCAAATGTTGTCCCAAAAATGAGTGATATTTTTGGGGGACAATAGCTGGCTCCAATTGGGGAACTTCCTTCAGTTGAAAACTTGGAACAACTGAGGGGGGAAGAAACTATAATCTCCAGTGCCTTGAAGTATGTCATTGGGCTATGGAGTCATGCTACCCAAAAAGAAAGGCTCCAAAAAATAAAAATAAAAAGCACAAAATAGAACTAAAGACTATACAAATATACATATGTATAGATGATCTTATCTAATGCCTCAATATTTGAAGTGCTTCAGATGCCACCCACTATGATATAGTGAAAATGGTGTGCCATCTTGATAAACTAGCAGGAAACCATTTTGTCCCCAGAAACGGTGACGGGCGAATGGAACTCTCCACTAGGAAACCAATTTTTTGTGTCTTCCTCTTATCTCTTTCTTCTTCTTGCCCCATGGCAGGATGTGGTCTTCAAATTGAAAACCAAAAATACTTGCTCTCTTGGCAAAGAGTTTCTTTTGTTGACTTTAGAGTATAGCAGTATGGTCCACTACCATAGCTTGTTCTTTTGCTGGTTCAATCCAGCACATGCTTTGATTGTCAGCCTCAAACTCCTAACAAATCATCAGCTCAGCATCACCTTTGGTGTGAAGGAGTTTGATCTCTTCATCCTGAGCAGTCTTCAATCTGAGCAATAGAGATCTGCATCTAGCATGAGTGGAAGAATTGCTTCCATTGGATTTTAGGATCCAAGCATCATCAGAAGCTAATCTTCTATCAAGTTTCTCTTCATTGGAGATGGAAGATCTTTCTTGATTTGTACTGCGTCCTACCAATTCTTTTGATGTCTTGTTTGGATCAAATCCTAGATTGTCAGCTACATAAATTTCATCAGTTGAAGCATGAGCATCCTCAATGGTCAAGAAGTAATTACCCCTACCTGATAGCTCAAATAGAATTTGAGCTGTAGGGGCTGACGTTTGGGTGACCACAATTTTTGCCTCAGACAGGTCCACACCTAGTTCTCCACCAATGTCCAATTACTCAAGATTGGTTTGTAGGGATTCAAATTTAGTCATTTGAATTTTGGATTTCTTGAAATGATCAATCATGTCAAATGACTGAGATGGACTTGGAAGAGAGGATGGGAGTTCATCCTTTTGGTTTTTGGGAGGGGGAGGACTGATTTGCGTAGTTAAAGTAGAAGGTGCAGAGATGTTTGATGCACTTACTTGTTTGGCAATCACCAGGTCCTTTGATTGGAAAGGAGGAGGGGTTCTCTGCTCAGCAATTGAAATTGCTAGTTGGGGTCACTCCTCTATCTTTTATTTGTTAGTCTACTGGGCTGACTGATTCTCAGACTGGGTGAATATTGCATATGATCCTTTGACTGCTTCACCTTCACTTCTGTGTTCATCTTGGTAATTTAGGAAACCAATGTGGGAGTCACCAATTGATTCTTCTTGATCCTCCATGAAGACATCAACATCATTTTCTTGCTCAAACTTAGGTTGGAAAGAGAAATCATGTTCTATTTCTAGATATCCAACTATTGAGTTAGTTGGAGGCATTTCAAGGGCAAGTTTCCTTTGTGGGGGAGGAAGACTATTTGGCTGCCCTTGATTCCTAGTGGCATTACCTTGATATGGCTAATTTTGAAATTCCCTCCTTGGTACATCTTTGTATGGAGGAGTAAAAGACATACCTTGTGCCATTTGCCTTTTCAAGGTTAACAATTCATTTGTCAGCTTTTGTACCATTTGATCAGTGGTGGCTGAAGGTGGATACTTAGAAGATGAAGAGGATTTACCTCTATTAGGATCTCTCCTTATCTTTCCTACCAAGATAAGGTAATCTTCTAGTTTATTAGCCAAGTCCTGAGCAACAACAAGGTCTATGTGTCTAGCCTATCTCAGCAAGAAACTCACTTCAGGTAGTTGTGAGTTGATGAAGAAGCATTTGAGGTTTTGAGGTGTCGACTAGGTGACCATAGTAATCCTATGCCTTAGCTTGTCGAACCTGGTAATGAAGTCCTTCATAGGCTCATGGGGATCCTTCTTCATCTATGTGAGCTGGGCTAGCAAGGCATGTGCATCTTTTATGGGCTTGAACCTTGCTTCGAACTTGGCTTTAGTGTGTCCCAATCAGTCACTGATCTAGCCTGTAGGTGGTAGGACCAGTCTACAGCAGTGCCTTGTAGTGTCTCCATGAAAAGCCTGACTGCTATGTCTTTAAATTCCACCCTATCACACCACAATCTATGCTAAAGGCTACAATGTGTTCATCAGGGTGAACTCTCCCATCTCCAAAGAATTTGGGGAAGTTATTTCTTAAGCTGGGTGGAAGTTCATGCAGAGGTGGAGTCAAGTTGACTGGGCCAAATGAGTTACCCCAGGGGCCTTGAATCGCCATGATTTAATTATGAAAAATAGGAATAACAAATTTGGGTGGAGTGGCTAGATTGCAGAACAAAAATGGAAAAGAACTGGTCCTACTTTAGCTTGAGGCTTGAGGCTTCAAACTATGCACTCTTTCCTAACAGCTCTAGTTCTGTAGACCAGATAATATAACAGAGATGGAGGAAGATGGTAAGGCTATAATGATAATGGGTAAGACACAGGTGATGTTTTAATCTAAAACTTGAGGTTCAAAATTACACAAAATTATAGTGTCCTCGGTGGAGTCACCAAAAACTGTTGGGTGAATATTTTATTGACCAGCTAACTAATGATCAAAATAGTTCCTATCACCACAGCATAGGGAGATTGGTCATCCAAGTGTGTAGTTTTACTACATCAATAGGGGACAAATATCTCCTCTCATCAAGGGGAGGTTCCCTATAGGTATAAAGGCACTATATATATATATATATATATATATATATATATATATATATATATATAAGCTGAAAATAACACTCGAGGGTAGGATAAACCATCCATCTCTCTTCTTTTAGAGATGATGCTCATAGATCAAAGGAGAAATCTTGGGTGATTGGTGAAGGTACTTCTCTTCTTTCAAAATTAACATTTAGCCAAGAGCTAGATCCCTTCCTGGATATTAGAAATCTTGGTGAAATGATAGAAGGCACTTCTCTTCTTTCAAAAGTGCTTATTCTTGCAAACAACATGAATGTTTTTGGTAGTGACAAGTAACTGGTAATTGAGTACAGAGTAACCAACAGCCTGAAATGTAGTGCAAAGTCTCCACCTTGACTACCCAAGAGTGAAAAATGAAGAATAATGGGGGCACAAATTCGTCCCAAGGTCCTTTACACTAGAAATAAAAAATAAACACACACTAAAGACAACTATGTCAGCACAAAGTCTGAAAGTAGTTGACTTTTTGACACCTTCCTTATCACTTCCACTAATTCTGCTTGTTAGATAAAATAAACAAGAATGCTCCTAGGAAATAGATGTAAGAACAATTTCCTAAAATAGCACAAGCTATAACAACACAAAGTCTACAAGTAACTTGCTTTCTCATTCAATCAAATAAATATGAACAATAATTTGAGCTCAAAGTCTCAGTAATGCCTTTCAATTTGGGCAGAGTTTTGCCTCTAGTAATAGGAAGATCTCCTTTGTAACAATAAAAGAGTTTACAATATATATCACTCTAAGAAAGACTTGGGTGCTTGTTTTCATGAAAAAGGTCCATGCTGAATTGAATGCCTTCAATGCGCCTTCAGTTCTATTTGGATGGACCATGCTGGGAATAGTGCATTGCCATAACTATGGCATGTCCATTCCTCTAATATGTCTCTTCTTAGTATGGACTATCTAGTCCTTTTCCTGATGTTTTTGCAGCTATCCAATTTGCCATTACTTCATGGAAGAAAAATAGGCTTGCGTCCTTGATTTGGTGTGCTCAGAAGTCTACTTGATCCACTATTTCACCTACTAGAAATAACTCTTTTGAAGATATTTCTAGTCCTTTGGTCTCACTCCTCTCTTCACTACTTAAGTGCTTCTTTGTTCTCTGGTTGAACCATTACTTTAATTGAACTTGCCTTTGGAATCATCCATGTTGCTTCTTTGTCCTTTCTAGCCCTTCTTGTCTAAGTCTTTGGGGGGTCCTTTCTACATCTTTGACAAGTGAAAAGTTCTGTTATCATGAAACTCAAAAGAAACTTATGGAAAATGGGATCCATGACATGTCTTACTCGAGAAAATTCAAAAGGGGAACGTGGATGCAAACACTTGTCACATTTTGTTGAGTCATAACAAGACATGTGATGTATTCCGCTTAACTTATAGAAGCTTTAGAAACCTTTTGAGGGTCCTATGGAAGATGACACGTGGTGGCTTATGCTCTGCTTTATAATGGACATGTGGTGGCTTCCACTGCACTTTGTCTTTTTCCATCAGGCGTTCCTTTGGTCAGGCTTATTTCCTTCAGACAAAAGTCTAAAGGAATTCCTTCGGTCTTTGCCTTAGTCATTTTCCCACGGAAAACACTTCTGAGAGAATTATAACGGCTCTTTCACTTAGTAATTTCCTTCAAACAAAAATTTTGAAGGAAATGTTCCCTGTCAGCCTTTGAACAAATCCAAAGGAATTCTATCTTTTCGGTCAGTCGCTTGGTTCTTCCTTTAAGTTCTGCACTTTATTTGAATTTCAGTGAATATTTCCTTACTTTAAATTTGATGTTCATGGGGCTATCAATGGTCGCTATCCACTTGAACCAGGTTGAACCTTAAACCTTTGAACCCACTAAAATTACATTGGTTCATTGATTCTTTCTATCTCTTTTATTCCATCGCTTCCTAGTTCAATAACTTTCCCACTCCTTGGTTGAACCATCCATTGAACCACCTATTTGCCGCTTCTTTCCTTGACTGAGACCGCCTTTGAACCTTTGAACCCATGAACCATTGAACTTTGAACTCTTTCGATTTAAGGTTCAATCGGTTCATTGGTTCATCCTTTGTCCATCACTACCTTGTTCTTTCTAAGCTCTTTGATCTTCATCGCACTAGTTGAAACTTTGAACCTATGAACTCGTTGAAGCTTTTGGTTCAAGGTTCAATGGTTCAATCAGTTCATTCTTTTTATTTGGCTAAGTCCTTTTGGTCTTTTTGAACCAAACGTGTTGAACCATTTGGTCATTGAACCTGTTGAACCATTGAACCCGTTGAACCTTTGAACCAATGCGGTTCAATGGTTCAAGCCTTCTTCTCTTTGATAAGTATTTTGAAGTCATTGAACCTTGAAGCAGTTGAAATTTGAACCTTGACAAATGCACTTAACTCTTGATGATGACGTTGAACCTTTGAACCCATTGAACCCGTTGAACCAAATTGTTCCAAAGTTCAACTTTTCAATGGTTTAATCCTTGTTTAGAACCTTGCCGATGAACTCTTTTGGTTGAACCAACATTGAAATCGCCTAAGTGTTGAGAGCTTGCTTCTTTCCTGTAGAGTCCGTAGAAATCAACCTGTGAAGCTCGTAGAACTTAGCCTACAGAGTCTATAGATTTTCTTCCTACAGAGTCCATAGATTCAAGCCTGCATAGTCCGTAGATTCCTGAGAAGCTTGAAAAATGAGGAATTTGAATGCTTAGAACAAATTTCTAAAAGGGAAGAGACAATTTTGGTCTATAGGACCAAAATAGTTCAAATGTTGTCCTAAAAATGAGTGATATTTTTGGGGGCCAACAATACAAAACTAACTATGATTTATTACGAATTATTAATATCATTTATTTTTTTCCTTATAACTTGGTTTTTTTATTTTAAATATTTTTAGGATTAACCACATATTTTAGCTTATTCATAGATATGAGCTTAACTTCTTGATCCCTGACTGCATGGTATAACTCATGAAATGATTTAAATATTTTTGAAATAATATAATAATGGATAGGGGGAACACAAAATACTTGAATATATCTTTAAATCATTTTAATCCATGGGATTTGTCATCTTAGAAAGCATTTTCTTCTATCAAAGCACATAGTCACTATTTTTTTCTTAGATCCTTACTTAAGCTTTGTAATTTGGGCATATGATAATTTCAAACTTATATTTATTATAAAATGTGATATAAATTTATTGTTAAAAGGATTAAATTCATGGACTAATCATGATTCATGGTTTTTGAAACTAATGTAAATTACAATCCTCAAGAATTCGTTGAAATAACTTAATTAACAACTTCTCATTAGAGGCATAGTTCAAACATGATACATGAAAGGCTCTTAGGTGTTGCTTTATATCACCTTTACCTTCATATTATATAACCTAAAGAACTATAAAATTTTTGGTAAGTGATAATATGAAAACCAAATATATAATGAATGATGAAGTAATGCATGCGAATAAGTTGAAAGAATTTCTCTAGAAGCACCATTATCTAACTACAACACCTCAGTGTGGAGATATATAAAAATATTCATAATGGATTTTAAAGTAGGCATTGATGATGGTATCAAATGATTAGTGATAATATCATATATTAAATTATTTTTTATAGGAATATTTATTTAAATATTATAAAAACCTTATGTTTCCCATACACATTGGGTGGGTATCACATGTTTAACAGTAGGTGTAGACATATGAATAGAAGAAGTGGTAATAGTATTAAAAAAACTATTCTATATTGAATACATACAAAAGGTTGATTGATATAATTTAATTGGTCATTTCTTCTCTAATGTGTCTTGAGAGGAAATTTAAAGTGAAAATAGTCCACATAAATAATCCTTAAATTATGAATGATGAAATCTTAATAAAAATTAAATCAATTAAGAGATGACATCACCATTATGGTGACATCATCTAAATCTCTAATATTATAATATTTACATATTATAATAGAAAAAATAAATCTTGAAATTCAACTCACCATATTTAATTTAACTCCTTATTTTAGACAACATACTCTATATATTTGAGTTCTATTATATAAGGTAGTAACTTTTTAGAGAGAAATAAACATTACTTTTTAAAATATAAACTTCAATAAAGTAGAAAATCAATTGTAATGAGAAGTTAAGCATTTAATTCAAAAGTAAAAAATTAGAAACATATTATCTTTTTGAGATAAAAGCAATGTGAAACTAAAAATTAGAAACTTCACAAAATAAAATTAACTTTATGTAGAGAAAAAATAGTTATGTTGAAACATCAAACATTTACATCAACACAAATAATTATAAATTATATTTTTTAGAAAATCATTATAAGTTTGAGTTTTTATAGGAGAAAGTATCAATGTATATAAATAAAAAAGAAATATTTTATTTATTAGTTTGATATAAATACATGGAATTACTACATACACACACCCACAAATGCATAAGCATACGTGAATGTACGTGCATGTGCGCACACGCACGTACGTGCACACGTGCACACACGCGCGCACGCGCGCGCACACACACACACGCACACACACACACACACACACACACACACACACACACACACACACACACACACACACACACACACACACACACACACACACACACACACACACACACACACACACACACACACACACACACACACACACACACACACACACACACACACACACACACACAAGTTTCTTATTTTTAGGATTTATTATAAGGCCCACTTTTAATCCATATTTCATCTATTGGCCAACCTTATACTTTTTTGAATTTCTAACCTCTATGACTACATTCAAGGCATGTTAAAATTCATTAGGTTGTTTACAAATTCAAATTAAAAAGGAAGCCAATGGTTTAAATTATTTAGAATTGATGCCATTAAGATAGTTAGGATGGTTTATATCCCAGTGTTCATTACTATATTGATTATTATTTTATATATCATGCATTGCATCACTGATAATGTGGCCTTCTAATTCTATATATTCATTATTAAAAGTTCAACTAAAAGAAGAATACAAAGGAATTTTCATTTTAAATTTTTATCCATTTTCATTTAAATTAAACAAATCTGAATGTGTTCAATTTAGACATCAATTAACCTAGTACTTCACCTGAGATGGACAAATGAACTATCCTTATTAGATGGCATAGAATAAGATCATGAAAATATATATAAGGATAGGGTTTTAAATACTTTTATTTGGATTATATAACACCTTAGTCTTGTATACTTAGAAAACTTAAACGTTGGTTGTTATTTTTAGTTATAGATAATTCTTTCTTTTATAAGTCTCATATATGCTCTATCTTGTGCCCCTTAGTCTATCTCTTGGTCCAACTAGTCATGTGTTGATGACCTAAACCTTCTATCTTATCCAAAATATTTAAAACTTGCTTGTCTTTCACCTCTATAAGTTATGATAGTGTGCCTACTATTTTATTCTATTGATTTTAGAATTTGGGATGTACACTTAGACCGATGTAGGTGTCATGTGATGTAGAGTAAAACTTCTTCAAACAATACTCACTTGCCTCTTGTTTCAACTTATTCTTTCTTTGACAAAGTTTATAGGCAAAGATATCAATATATGATTCAAGTTTTAATAATCCTATTAGGGTTTTTTTGATCATATATCTTCTTATTTTAATCCTCTTTAAGCTTATAACCAATCCACATAACTTATAAGTTCAACACTTTCATCATTATATGCTTCTTATCTTTGGTCAAGATTTCTAATAGTATTTTTTTTTACTATTTTCAATTGTACGCACAAATTTTCATTGATATTGATAAACTAAGATGATATTATGACACCCTATATCCTTTACCTTCTCTCAATGAAGTTTCTTGACCTTTTTCCTCTCCTAAATGCACTTTCTAGACCTTGACTTGACCTAATTAGGTCTCTTTACCCCTATCTTGAAAAAAAATTTCCAAATATATACATAGATATTTTTTACAAGTTTAAAAATTTTAAAATATGTTATAAAACATTAATATCCAACTAATACAAGTTTTTTGTGGTTTTTTACCAATGGTAACTCCTAAAAAAACAAGGTCTTGTTTTGGAACCCTAACATAGGGTTAAGTCTACCTATATAAACCAGAGAGAGGAAAATTCAATGCAATGAGTTTTTAAAAAGGTCTGTATAATCCATATACACCTTTCTTAATTCATTTATTCCCTTATTAACACCTTGGTGACCCATTTCTACTACATTCTGAGTTTAACTATGTGCATAGTTTTCATAGTCACAAGGTATATATGGGGTCTTCCACACATAAACATAGAAATTACTTAAGAAATATATAATTAACTTAACAATAATTAATAAAAATTTGTGCCAATTCATAAAATAAATAAAATCAACATTCCACATAGACTTTCTTTATACACAATACATACTCAGTCATCTTCAACACATATTACAAGAAATATGGGGTCTATAACATTTCCTTTAAGAATGAGAACTTATTTAATTTTATTGGATATTTTATCCTATAGGGTAAATATATATTTATATTAAGCATTTTTTCCATATATTTATACTTACACCAAAATGCATACTCAGGTTTTCTTAAACAGTCAACATAGGATGAAAATAAAGTCTCTATCATTAAGCTTCCAAATTAAGGTGTTATTATTTATTTCATTATATTTGGAACTCATAAAAATTAAAATTAAATAACTAAACTATCTCAAAAATCAATATTTACAAGTTTTATATTCCTTATAACTACTTTAATGGTTCTTGGATTTGTTCTCAAGAACATCAAGAGACTCAAACCACCCTAACTCCTATCATACTATTAGAGTGACTTAACATGTGATTCAATTATGCAATGAGGTAACATTGAACCCCTTTATAATCCAATAAAAAATATGCCAATCTTGAAACTCCTTCACACATTATTGATAACCCAAAACGTGGTAATAAAATTCAAAATTTCAAATTAGTGAAATTGACAGGAAAATGCTAATTTTGAATTCTAACCTCTCTAAATAAATTTTGACCCTTGGAGAATATTCTCAAGTGTAAGTTATGACTTCTAAATCCCCTGACACATCCTAAACAAGAAACATGACCATTAAACAACTTCATCACTCAAAAATTGAACAAATAAAACAAGATAATTAATCCTTTGAAGGATGCTCATGGATCATAAACATGGCTCTAATACCAAATGATGTATAGGAAAACTTCTTCAAAAAACACTCACTTGTCTATTGTTTCAACTTATTCTTTATTTTAAAAACCTTATAGGCAAAGAGATTAATATATTATTAAATTTTAATAATAATTTTAGGGTTCTTGTGATCATTTATCTTCTTATTTTAATCCTCTTTAAGCTTCTAACCAATCCACACAACTCCCAAGTTCAACACTTTCATCATTCTATGCTTCTTATCTTTGTTCAAACCTTTTAGTAGCCTTTTTTTGACTATTTTCAATTGTATGGACAATTTTTGATTGATATTGAGAAACTAAGATGATATTATGACACCCTTTGTCCTTTACCTGCTATCTATGAAGTTTTTTGACCCAATTCCACTTCTAAATGCACTTTTTAGACATTAACTAGACCTAATTAGGTCTCTTTACCCCTGTTTTAAACATAGTTTGCCAAATACATAGATAGATACTTTGTACAAGTTTAAAACTTTAAAAAAAAACTATACCACATCAATGTCCAACTAATACCAAATTTTTGTGGGTTTTGACTAGTGGAAACTCTTTAAAAAGTAAGGTCTTGTTTTGAAACCCTAACATATGGTTAAGTCTGCCTGTGTAGACCCAACAGTGTAAAATTCAATGCACCAAGTTTTGAAAAATGTTTTAAACTTCCATGATGATTTAAAAAAGGTCTTTATAATCCCTATACACCTTTCTTAATTTATTTTTTCCCTCCTTAACACCTTGATGATATGTTTCTACTACATTCTGAGTTTGATTATGTGTATAGTTTTCATAGTCACATGGTATATATGGGTTATTCCACACATAAGCATAAAAATTAATTAATTAATTTATATCAAAATTTTAATATAATTAAGTAAAATCTTTACCAATTCATAGAATAAATAAAATCAACATTCCACATAGACTTTATTTATACATAATGCATACTCAATCATCTTCAACACATATTATAGGAAACACAGGGTCTACAACATTTCCTTTAAAAGTGATAACTTATTATTTAATTTTCTTTGATATTTTCTCCTATAGGGTCAATATATATTTATATTAAGAATCATTCCATAGAGTTTTCCTTACACCAAAATACATACTGTGGTTTTTTTGAATATTGAATAGGGCTAAAAATAGTCTGTATCATTAAGCTTCCAAATTAAGGTGTTATTATTTATTTAATTGTAGTTAAAACTCACAAAAATTATAATTTTATCCCTAAAATATCTCATACATCAATATTTAATAGTTTTATATTACCTATAACTATTTTAACGGTTCTTGGATTCCTTCTCAATTACATTAGGAGAATCAAACCACCCTAACTCCTATCATACTATTATAATGACTTAACATGTGATTAAAGTATTTAATGAGGTAAAATCGACCCAATATAGAGTTAAATAAAAAATAATCCAATTTTTAAACTTAGTCACACATGATTGAGATCCCAAAACTTGACAAGAAAATTTAAAATTTAAAATTAGTGAAATTGGTGGGAAAATACCAATTTTGAATTATAACCTCTCTAAAAAAACTTTGACACTTGGAGAATATTTTAAAGTGTAATTTATGACTCATAAATCCCTTGACACATTGTAAAAAAGATACACGACCAATAAGTAACTTGATCACTTCAAAATTGAACAAGCAAAATAAGACAATTCATTCTTTGAAGCATGTTCCTGTATTATCATGCTCTAACACAAGTATCCAGTGCCATAAAATAATCTAATTTGAAAATGAAAATTACCCTAATGGTTGGCCTAAGTTATTTAATATGATTTAATCTTCCAAAGGGATTGATATAAATATAGGATCAAGCCTTATTCATTCCTCACCTAGAAAAGACCAAAATAGACCAAGGAAATTTATCAAACAAATTCTATCAAGCATTCAATTGAGAAAAAGCTTCCCTATTTTATCTTATTTCCATATAATTCATATAAATAACATATATACAAATAAAAATCACTAAAGGAACAACCCAATAGCTATATTTACCAAGTTACAAGCTCGATCACTATTGTACATGATTTCCACATATTGCATGATTCACACACAAGACAACACATATGGGATAACTAGATAAGTTTAAGGTCCTCTTCGAAGCATTGGCTAATTAGGTAGTGTTATTTGATAGAGGGTCTTTGGAGTCATATTTACACTATGTTCCCACTAACCCATTTTTCACCAAGGTCACTATGAAGATGAAGAAATAGGGTTATATAATTTCATGAGGAGTGATAATAAATGAACCATATATAAATGCTTTAGAATGAAATTGAAGACAAAAATAGAATCATCTAGGTGGTTTCATACTTTTCCAATAAGTATTTTGTACATGACACTTGTGTTGGGTTCATATAATAGCATTGACACATGCCCATAATGAGAAGGTTTTAAATTAGAAATAACTCTTGATATTTCTTCAAAATTATTTTTGTATTGTTATAGAGATAGTATCTGGATGCTGACATTCATGTTCTCAACCATGTGTTATACCTAATTCATATTCTAATGATAGATACCAACCTATACCCATTGTTTGTCTATGGCTTATATTAGATTTTGCAGTCCATATTTTTACTACTCAAAGAGGTAAGCTTATTCAACCCATTCCACCACATAATAATATAAAAAATGTGCCTTATAAACCTAATATTGTAATAAAATCTAAGGGATATGGAATTATTGACCAATTGAGTAATATACATGCAAAATTTTTGATTAATGAGTCCCTAAATCAATCTAATGTTTATAAGGATATCTTAAACAAGGAATTTTGTCAAACACAATTTCTAAATAATATTGAGCCTACTTATTTTATGGATATCATGAAAGATTTAAAGAATAATGACAAGTTCATTACCTTTGATCTAATATATTTACCATCTAAAAACATTATAGACAAAAATATTGCTTTGTTAATTCAAGTGACCATGAAAAATAAAGGCATCAAAAGGGTGCTCATTGATAATGGATCAGGTCTAAACATTTGTAGCATAAAATTACTAACCACCATGGGTATTAGCACCAATCTTCTTACAAAAATAGTTATGGAGATAAAATAATTTTATAATTAACATGTCCCTTTGGTTGGTCAAATCACATTGGATGTGATACTAGGACCAAAAATAGTTTGAATGACTTTTCAAGTAATGCCTCAACTATTACATTATAATCTAATTTTGGGTAGACCTTGGATACATTAAATTGAAGCTTCCCCATCTAAACTTCATCAATGTACAAAACTCATACATGATGGGAAATTATTATCCATGTCTAATGACAACGAACCCTTCAATTTTTTTTAAACAATACATATTGAAATTGAAGGCATTCCTCTAGTAGTACCACCTAAATAATGCATTCCTCTTGAGAACATACACATCAATGAAATAGGTGAGTCAAGTAAAATGTATCCTTTGTCTCTAGATATAAATAAATCACTAAATATTGAGGTACACATAGATGAACATCAATAGCAAGAACCATTACTAAATGAGCCAATAAAACAATAAGAGCCACCAACATTTGAGCTTCCTATATTGGTCAACAATAAGAAGAAATTTGGCCATGTTTTAGATTATTGTGATAGTGATGATGATACTACTTATGATATAATAGATGATAAAATATGAAAACTAAAATTTTATCCACTCTATCACCTTCCACATAACATCTTCTAAACTATAGGTCTTGCTACATATAAGTTAAATCCACTTTTAGAAGATAAAAAATTGAATCCAGATAAGAGAAAATAAAATAAAAGATGAACATGTAAATTCTTATTATTCAATACATCCCTCTTGGATGAAAACATTGATTCAACCTTAAAAGGGTAAAATGTAAATTGATCATGTGAATAATGTGGAGTCTTCTCGAAATGTTTCATAATAAATTTTATAGATCATGACATAACAAGATACTCCAGATACCATGTTAACTATGTTACTTAAACATATAATTATTACTTTACCTTTTACTAGACACAGATCATGTAGTAGACTTCTACCTATATAAGAAAGGTACCATATTGTAAATATCATCAAATCATTGGCCATAATACCAATCAATGTGAGACATTGAATAACTTGATTTAGAAATATAAGAATGGACACATACACATTGTGTCCAACATGAGAGAAATGAAAAATCCTTCATATCATTCAGAAG
>JARHVA010002880.1:1945000-2107500 GCA_037957365.1 Torreya grandis | reverse complement strand
TGCACATACCATATATAGTTAGATGTATTACGAGTGGTTAGTGTAATACATTTAGATGTTATTTACATTAAATAGTAATTTTAACCATGATTTGATAACCCTAATTAATGATCTTATGGAGCCCATTGTACGTGATTTGCATAGTTAGGATAAATTTGGGTTATTGATTTTATTTTGTGTAAGTCATCATAAATATTAAAGTATTATTATTAAGATATTTGAAGAAAATAAAATAGAAAAAAAATATAAATATATATATATATATATTAAGGAATATATTATTAAAAAAGAAGAAAAAAAGAAAAAAAGTGATTAAACAAATAAAATAATGGTAATAAATAATTAATGGAATAAAATCAGTTTGAAATTAAATATTTGGGAAATATATAAACCAAAGGGAATAAAATTAAAAAAAATATTTAAAGCAATGGGATACACCTACTTATGGGGGAGAAAATTAAGAAGGAAAGGTGGGTATTGTACGGTTGGAGATCATGATGATTGTCCACTAGAATACAACAAGTTGAGAGCATAGATGGACACTTGAAAGAAATACTTCTATTATTAAATCAAGGATATGGGAATTAATTTAACTCCAATGGAATTGATTAATTAACCAGGCTCTAGCATATTCATAAATGAAATTTGGAAATTCCAAGTGTTTTTGCTCCTCTTAATTTGGATGTATTAAATAGTACCCTGGTAAATAAACATTATTTGGTAAATGACATGATTAATAGAGAAATCCATAAGTATATGCTAATGTTAAAACACCATTTAAACATGTATTTAACATATCGTATATTTTTTTATTGATTTATTAAATACTATTTTGGCTAGGACGTCTTACCTAATAAGTATTGTTGTGCTAAAAAATAGATATTACTATAAGAATTTATATTAGTTGGACTTAATTAACTTGTAGTGATATTTTTGAGTAACTCTTTACTAAGAAAGGTGTCACTAAAATGATAATTTTTATAAGACGTCACTATTTAGTTTTATCTTCTTCATAGCAATTTAGGAATCACTGGTTTATTCTCCTTGCTTGTGTAAAAGACTTATAGGATGAAGTCACTGTAGTTATACTAAGGAAATCAATGCATTTATATGTTAATAAAAAAAAAAGGTTTTGAATATATATATTAAGAAATTACTAATTATATTACTGATAAATCGTTGTTTATGATTAAGGCTCATTGTTTTAATATATTAGGCATTGACTTAAATAGTCTGGTTTGAAGCTAGATTAGGTAAGCATTGATATTAACATTTTTTTAAGAACATTAAAATGTTAAAACATGATAAATTATGTCTTAGAGAAGTTTATTTATATGTAGTAACATGATAAAGTTATAGATACCATCCTATAAATGAATCAGAATCTTTTGTTTTGGACTTCCATCCCTATGTCGATATATCACTATAACTATATTATAACCTTATAATATTGGTTCACTAAAAATAGTTGTGGTGTGATCATTTTGAATCATGCTCAAAGTATTTAAATAGATAAACATTTTAATATATGGGTTGTTGTTATGGTTAAGGCATCATTTCCCTTCTCTAGCCTGTCATAACATACCCTAGTCATTTTAGAATCTGATGAAAAAGTATTGAATCTTAGTGTATTAGATTTTTATGAAAAAAAATATTGTTGTAGCATCTCTATACATATATATCTTTCCAACATTTATTTATGTAATTATTACTTTGATGACAGAGTAGTCTAATCTATGGCAAATTTAAGACATTTTTTATTTTATTTACTATGTGTTGTCTCCCCAAAAATATCGCTCATTTTTGGGAAAAAAATTGAACTATTTTGGTCCTATAGACCAAAATTCTCTCTTCCCATTTCAAAAATTGTTCTGAGCATTTAGGTTCTTCATTTTTCAATGCTTTCTCAGAAATCTACGGACTCTGCAGGCTTGAATCTACAGACTATGTAGGCTTGAATCTACGGACTCTATAGGAAGAAAATCTATGGACTCTACAGGAAGAAAATCTACAAAATCTATAGGCCAAGTTCTATGGACTTTGCAGGTTGATTTATACAGACTCTACAGGAAAGAAGCAAGCTATCAACACTTAGGCAATCTCAAAGTTGGTTCAACAGCAAGCTTCTAAGCAAAGATTGAACCATTGAACCATTGAACTGTTGAACCTTGAACCTAAAAGGTTCAAGGGTTCAATGGGTTCAAAGGTTCAAAGTCATCAGCAAGAGTTAAGCACATTTGTCGAGGTTTAAAGGTTCAACGTGTTGTTGGTTCAAGCAGACAAAGGACTAGCCAAATAAAGGGATTGAACCGATTGAACCATTGACCCATTGAACCAAATTTGGTTCAATCGATGGGTTCAAGGGGCTGCCCCAAAGCCAAAGGAACAAATTTCCTTGTGGAGGGTGGTGAACCAAGGCCTAGAACCCTTGCGGAGGGAAATGAGCAAAAATAGACAAAGTGAATTCCTTTGGGAAAATGAACAAGGAAGAGGACAAAGTGAAATCCTTTAGACAATTTGTTTGAATGAATTCACCCAAAAAACAAAGTAAAGCCCGGTGGAAAGACAAGGCAAGGAAGATTGCCTTTAGACAAATTGCCCGAAGGAATTCCTTTAGACATTTTGTCCAAAGGAAATAAAGGATAAAGCCCGCTAGAAGAAAGAAGCCTGAAGGCCATTCAAAGACCATCGGAAGGGTAGATACCCTTTCAAGGGGTTCTTCCCAACCCAAAGCGGGCTGTTTCTCAAGGCCCCGAAGGGTAGGTCCCCTCTGGGAAAGATCAAATAATAAAGCTAAAGGAATTGCTGAGGAAAGTGACGTGCCCACAGACGTCAAATTTATAACAATGAAATAGCCGTTGATCCTTACAGGTTTAAGCATGGACGTAAATGCATTCAAAGGCTTTAAGGCCAAGGCCAAAAGGAAGAACCACTGAAGAAGGAGCTGGCAAAGCTAAGAATATAGCCTCGAGGGCTCAGATTCTAGGAAAAGACAAAACTAGAAAGGGGAAAAGATAGCCTGAGAGCTTAAATTCCAAGAAGAGACAAAGATAGAAAAGACAAAAGTGGAAAGAGGACAAAGAGGAAAATATCTACGTAGTAGTTATTCCAGTAGTTGGAATAGTCTGTAAAGTAGATTTTCTAGCTTGCAAACATTGAGGATGCAGCCTATTTTTCTTCCATGAAGTAAAGGCAAAATGGACAGCTGCACAAATGTCAGAAGGGACAGACTAGATGATCTAGACTCAGGAGAAGACATATGGGATGAAATGACATGCCATAGTTAGGACAACCACCCTATTTTCAATGCAGTCCTTTGACAAACCTGGAAATGCATTCAAGGCATTGAATGCATAGCATGGGCCATTCTATGGAACAAAGTGCCAAGTCTTTCTTGGCTGCTATATATTGTAATCTCTTTTATTTTTTTAGGGAGATCTTTCCCTTACCAAAAGCGAAACTCTACCCAAATTGAAAGGCCTTACTGAGACTTTGAGCTTAGATTGTTGTCCATATTTATTTGATTGAATGAGAAAGTAAGTTACTTTTAGACTTTGTGCTATTATAGCTTGTGCTACTTTAGGAGATTTTTCTTATGTCTATCTTCTGAAAGCATTATTATTTATTTGATTTAACAAGTAGAACTAGTGGAGGTGATAAGGAAGGTGTCCTGAAGACAACTACTTTCAAACTTTGTGCTATCATAGTTATCTTCAGTGTGTATTTTTTTTCTTTTCTATTTCTGTGCAAAGGACCTTGGGATGACTTTATGCCCCTATTGTTCTTCATATCTCACTCTAGGGTAGTCAAGGTGGAGACTTTGTACTACATCTTAGATTGTTGGTTACTCTGTTACCCTGTTACCAATCACTTGTTACTAGAAAGAGTCCTATTGTTTGCAAGAACAACCACTGCTGAAAGAAGAGAAGTGCCTTATATCACTTCACTAGGATTTCTCCTATCTAGGAAGGGATCTGGCTCTTAGCTGAATGTTACTTCTAAAAGAAGAGAAGTGCCTTCACAAATCACCTAGGATTTCTCCTCTGTTTGTTAGCATCATCTCTAAAAAAAAAGAGATGGATGGTTCATTCCACCTCTGTGTCTTACTTTCTGCTTATATATATAGTATATAGCTTCTACATATTTAATAGGGAACCTCCCCTTGATGAGAGGAGAGATTTTTCCCCTTTGGATGTGGTAAACCTGTAACATTGGATGACCAATCTCTCTATGTTGTGGTGATACAAACTATTTTGGTCACCAGTTAGCTGGCCGACAAAATATTCACCCAACACTATGTATTTACTTTGTCATTGTAATATACAAATTCTTTTATGGCATCTAGTTTTGGGTCAAATTTATGATGGTTGAAGTTGTTTTCCTATATGGCATCACCCTATACTTCTACCCACCTATCTAGGATTTTTGGAATGTTTAGACCTTTCATAATTATGTTTCTTAGTGTTAGAATAAATTAATATAAATAGCAATATGATTTATATAAATAATGTTAACCAACATTACTGGTTATGTAAATATTTAGTATTAGTTGCATCGTTGGGATTTAGTTTGGTGCTTAACTATGTATTTAGCATTCAATATTTTTCCTAGATATTTAGGTAAATATAGAACTATTTTATGAGGTATAAACCAATAGATAAAATGGAAGTACCTTAATTAGTTAACAAAACTAAATCATTAATGAAATTTATTATTTATTAACCCATGTCTATACCATGAACATAGTTGATTAAATGTCAAGTAAATATGTTTTTTTATTTAGGCATTGGGTAATGCTAAGAGAAGTTATATAGATGTGATTAGTAGATTTTAACTTATCCATTTATAGAAGCCAAAATATAATGGATCTTATACATTTGATTAATGAATAGCACAAAAACATAAAAATGATGTTTAACATAAACTTCTCGACCCTTAAAAATATTTCCACAATAGCCCTAGTAAGACAAACCATGTGGAGTACCATTAATACTTGATGAAATCCATCATACATGATTTGAGAATTATAACAAGTTATGTTTTTGTGACTATTGGTAGAATGTTTATTTTTGGAAAATAGTGGATAACAAGCCTAATAGCATATTTAAAAAACATGGAGTACATTCTTGATATTATAATCCTTGGGTGGAATATTGACTGTAAATTAACAGGTTTACTTAGGGATAATTTAGCAAATGATTACTTGTAAAACCTTAAATATAAATTGAATGTTAAACTAGATTTCTTATGTTTTAATAAAATGAAGTTCTTGATGTTATAACTATTATATGTAATGTGTGTGTCCATGTATTTATGACTACTTCATTAACTTGTTTTCGAGTGATGAGGCCAGGATATATCCGATTAATGTGTAATAAATGACCTCATCTTACTCTCTTTTTATATTAAGTTTGATTGCATTTTATAACTTTTATTTTGATCTAAGATAAGTTAGGATGTAATTATCCATATTTTGTTGATTATGATTCTAACATTAAAAAACCCTATAATTCCTAACAAGTGTGTTGGAAAATTCAAGTTTTGTAATAAAATAGGTCATCATCAGGCTAAAGAACAAATATGAAGTAGATTACATGTTTTTGGAAGCATTGGAATCAATTCAACTTAGTTTTAGAACTCCACCATACTATTTCAAGATTTTTACACCTTCAGACTTAGTTTTGGAACTCTATATTTAGCTCCAAAATTATCTAAATTAGCTCTAAAACTTTCACGGCTAGATATGGAACTAATACATATCTATTCCAAATGGCTTGTGATCTGACAGGTCAATGATCCCATTAAATCAGGAACAACTTCCCAGTTTCTATACTTATAGATCCAAGATAGTTATCACACAACTGGACATCCATCCACATCTTGATTCAACATCTATTCTAGGTGTGATTTAGTTCCATCATATCTACAGCTATGAAACATTTACAGCTATGAAACAATTATAGCTATTAAAGCATCTATATATACAGACCTGGGAATTTAGGATGTATTAGGAAAAATCATTAAAGAATAGAGAGATAAGGATAGATTAGTAAATTTTGTAATACATAATATTTTATCAATGAAATAGCCATTTTTGTTTTGAAAGCAAATTAAATTGATCAATCCTATTTCTAGGCGGAGCAAGGGCCCACTCCTCCAAAGAACCAAGATCTTCATATTTTTGGTCAGTATTTATATTTTATTCAAGTAAATAGGTAACTCTATTAAATTTATAAATGCTCCCAACTCCTTTAAGTTAAAATCTATTGTAAATTTGTTCCAACAGGCATCTTAGATTAAATTTTCATTTCTTTGCAATTATTTTCTAGCAAATCTTTTTCATTCTGCAAGTGTGCATTTATTTCTAACAATTTATTTTATTCTTCAAACGCCTATTTATTTCTAGCAATTTATTTTATTTTTCAAACACGTGTTTATTTCCAACAATTTATTTTATTCTGCAAACGAGTGTTTACTTCCAGCAAATTCATTTATGCAAACGTGTGTTTACTTTTAGCATTTTTCATAGTTTGATTCCAATAAGGTTTTGACCAAAAAGTTCTTAAGACATTAAAATTCCCCCCAAAACAAATACCTACAATCAATTAATAAATCACTACGATTCCTCTTGTTGCATATAGCTTTAGACACATCCTTGGTTAAATATGACATCAACAAAAAGTTGATTAAATGTAGGGAATAACGACACCCAACATTTTTGGTGTCATTGATGGGGACTCACTAGTTGGTATTTTATAATTAGGTGTCAAGAAGAGCAAAAATCATTCATTTAGTAATTAAAGAAAATTTCCTTAATTTATGAGTAGACCACGAGACTCCAAGGGTAGATTTCTCCCCAAAATATCAAAAATTTCCATCATCTTCTAGTTTAAGTAAGGACATTGAGAAAAGATTGGAGGCACCATTATCTCCTACAATACAAGAAGCAAAATTGCTATTCTTGAAATTTTTGGATCAATCACCAGGATCAAGTAGAACCTCAGGGAGGAGGATTATTTCTCAAGATCCATTGAGGTAAAGTTTTGATTCTCAATTGAGTAGTCAACCTCCTACTCCTGACTTTTCACCATCTCCAAAATAGACTACATACCACATTGATTGGGAGAAGGGATTAGAAAATACTAGAGAGATGGCACGAGAAGCTAGAAGAGAACCTGAGAGAACATTTACCTATCCCATTCAGATCAAGGATGATGAAACCACTATGAAAAACATTTCACCTACACACTTGCCCACATTTAGAGGAATGCCATATTAGGAACATGACCAATTTCTATTTGAATTTAAAGTACTATGTCAGACTTACGATTATAAGATAGATAATCAAAAACTCAAGTTGGTTCCATCTACTCTAAAGGATGCAACAATGAGGTGGTTTATGGGATTAACATCTAATTCTATTACCAACTAGGAATAAATGGAAACTGTCTTCTTAGACAAATATCAAGATTATTATAGAGGAAGAAATCGAAAGGAAGAATTTTTCAAAATCAAACACGAAGAAGATGAAAATATGGAAGATAATTTGGATAGATTCCTCTTTATGAGTAAATGATGTGGATTTATACTTCAAGAAGATTTAAGTAAAACCATTTTTCTCAAAGGAATGGATGATGAATCTAGGGAAACCCTTGATTTAATTAGCGGAGGAAACATTTCTCAATTAAGAATGGAAGAAATCATCAAAATTTGTAGAAACTATTCAAGGACAAGGGGTGGACCTAGAAAAGGGAAAATAGTTAAAAATTTGAATCTTGATATGAAAAAATTGATGGATGAATTGGAAAACTTTAAAATAGACATATTAGTTCAATTAATCTCCACCATGGATGGATTACAAGCTAAATAAAATGCCCAACTTGAACCATTAGCCATGTATTGTCCTAGATGCAGGGAAAAGCATGTAATAAGGGAATGTCCTTTGGATAGAATAGAAGTATGTCTTGTCTATGAATATAAATAATATGATACTCACACTTTTTATCTTCTTCCACTCATAAAAAATTAGCTCAAACAAACCAATACAACATCCACCATAGAAGAATTGAATTTTATTTAGAGACAACCCAGCCAAGGACAATTTATGCCAAGACTAGCTCCTAATCCTTGGATGATGCCATGGGTAGCTCAAACATTACCACAAAGTTGGGTAAAACCACCTTGGACCCCTTAACCCACATGGCATACTCAAGATTATGTAAGTCAATCTTGGTATACTTAAGGAAATCAACAACCTTAGGCTGGTCAAGGAAATCCTTATGCCTAGACATAACCTAGATGGGTCCCTATTAATTATGTGTAAGGGAAAACATATCCATCAGAACCACCAGCCATAATGGGACCTCCAACATAAAATCCATAGGTTGAAAACATATTTCAAACACTAATTCCAGCACAAATAGTAGCAAAGCCAAGAAACAAACAAACAACTCCTATATATGAAATAGAACTAGAAAAATCAGTCGATTTAAATACAATGGATTGTAAAAACATTCAAACCAGATCTGTAAAAAATAGTTAGCAGTCCCCCTATTATAATCACTAAAATGGTAGAAGAAGCTAAAAACCCTAGAATTATTACACCTAAGGAAGATGAAAAATAAAGAGATAACGAACCTGAAAGAAATTCTACTGAGATTCCATTTCCAAAAAGACTTAAAGAAACGATAGAACTTAAGGAATCTGAATTGGTTCAGGAATTAAGAAGATTGAATATTGAAATACCATTGTTATAGGCAATTAAGAATATTCTAGAATTTAACAAGTTAATCAAACTATTATGTTTTAAAAAACCTAGAAGAAAGAATCAGTACCCTAGGACTATTCCAGTATATGGGAAACTTGTTGATTTATTAGCAAGAAAATTCCTACTACCCAAATATGAAGATCTTGGAAGCCCTATTATTTCTATTTCTATAGGGAAAAATGATATACATAATGTTTTAATTGATTTGGGTGTAGATATCAATGTAAAGGCAGTGGATACTTTGAAAACATTACCATTACTAGGCATACAACCTACTAATACCATATTGCAAATGGCAGATCAGTCTGTAGTAAAACTAGGAGTTATTGAAGATGTGGCAGTAATGGTGGAATCATGGGAATATCTAGTCAATTTCCTTATATTACAGCCAAAAGGTAAAACACTTGGTTATCCCATTATTTCGGGGAGACCATGGTTAGCTACAGTTGCTGCCTTAATTGATTGTAGGTCAAGTGATATAACTATTTCCAATAGTAAGAATTCTAAGAAAATTTTATTATATCCTTCTACATGACCTTTTATTGATAATCAAGCAAAATTATGGGTTGGTAATCCTGATATTAATGAGCAAAATGTGTCTTCTTTAGCTATGATAACATTGCAGGATCATGCATGGTAAATAGAAGAGATGGTTAATACTTCATTAAATAAACATCAATTTGTTGTTTCCAAAATCAGCTTAGCTCATTTTTGGGAACAACTCCCTACGAAACTTATCTATTTCATTTTTATCTCTCTAAGTTTGTTTTCAAGACAGGTTTTCCTTGTTCTCATCTAGGTCCAACTACATTTTTCAAAATACGTAATGTCTTCTTGTCATGTTTTCCTAGAAACATGAAGGTCGTTATGGTCTCGATACGTCTAGGGGACCAAAACCTACCTCTTTCAGAGTTATTCTCTTTTTCTTTCATTTTTGTGCATGGGCGACAAATTTTGCCGCCAGTGCATTTTGCCTTTGAGATGCAAAGGCAACAATTATTGCTGCCCCTACATTTTTACATGCAAGGGCGGCAATTTTTGCCACCCCTACATCCTGCCCTACAAGGGCAGCAAATTTTGCCGCCCCTGCATCCGAACATGCAAGGGAGATGAATTTTGCCACCCCTGCATGCCTCAATTTCCATGTGCAGCATTTATTGCCACACGTGGTGGGTTGTTGGAGTTGTTTTGTACCCCATCTAATCTGATCTTGACCTCATTTCTTTTCATTCTTCCTCCTTTCCTCCTGACCTTTGCATCTGGATGATCTGGCGAATGAGTTGAAGTGCATTTTTGTGGATTTGAGCTTGATACACATACAACTTTCTAGGTAGGTCTTATTTTTTGTGTTTGCTTCTCGTTTCTTTCCCTGTTCCTTGCTTAGTTAGTTTTCTTTTCATTGTTGTTGTTTTTGTTTGAGTTCTTTGTCTTTTTGGCTGGTCGGCTAGCTCTTGCGAGTATGGCAATTTTCGCCACCTCCCACCTTGCCCTCCTCATCGGCCTTCCCACTTCTTTTCCCTGATGGGGTGGTGAATTTCATCGCCCCTCCCCTTTGCCCACAGTTCTTTTCCAAGCCTGCATGAGCGGCAATTTTCACCACCCATGCACCCTTTTGGCTAAGACTTGCATCGGCGGCAAAATTTTCTACTGATGCATGACCGATGCTCAGGGGTGGCAATTTTTGCCACCCCTACACTTTTCCCCTGATCTACATAGGCGGTGAAATTTGCCACCTGTGAAGACTGATCCTACATGGGCAGTGAATTTCATCGCCTCTACATTCTATCAATTCTTTATGCAGGGGCGGTGAATTTTTCCGCCCATGCATTCCTCCTCTAGATTTTTCTAACTCTGGAGGATTTTTCACCTTTTCCTTTCTTTTCCTTCCTTCCTCATTTTCTACCCCTTTTTTTGACCTGGCCCTTTTAAATACCCTTCCTTGGTCATGATCACTTAAAATGTAGATTCCCCAATTCACCCACTTTTCCCTAAATATGTGATCATGACTGTAGTGCTTTATGAAGGCTCTTGCTCATCAACTCATACTCAATGGAGACAAGTTCCGATGTCTGAAACTTCTCCAAAAAAGGCAAAGACCATGAAATACAAGTACCAGGGCATCTTTTCGATCACTTCGGCTACCTCCAATGTCGATGACATCAAGGATACTAAAATTGGTCACGTGGATATGGCCGAGTTCATGACTTGAACAAAGGCGACGAACCCAAGTTTTGAGATGAAGAGAATAGTTGAGAGCAACATTCACCTGGTTGTCGCTTTCTCAGTGGCAATGCATCATATGGAGTTTGTCCTCCAGTGTCCCCAATTCTACAACAAAGAGACAAGATCAGTCTCAGATGCTAGTGGCAATATGATAATTTAGCTGGATCTAGAGTTCATCGACAAAGTCTTCATGTGTCCTCCTGCTACCGAGGTGCTAAAGATAGACTTCACAGAAGCCCAAAGGGAGTACAACAAAGACCCTAAGAGGGAAAAGAAAGTGATGAACAACAAGTGGTTGAAGACACCCAGATCCAATCTATCTAAATGGACATGGAACTTCTTGAGGAGTGATTTCATTGAAGAAGTCGGTGACTTGATCACCCTTCTCAACAGAGTGCGAGGCCTCCCATCTTCTTCACAGTTCCATGAGTGGATGTACCTATTCATCAAGATCATCCTTCAGGGTAAGTAGGTCATCTTTTGGGGTGAGCAGATCAACAACGCCCTTCACGAGTAGCTAACCAAGGTACATACTTCTTCTAAATTCTACATGACCTTGTGCCTTGTGTACATAGCTACCTCGATGCGAACCTTCCTAGGTTTGACAACTGAAGGGGATAGAAAGACCACCCCAGTATACTCATATTACCCCTAGCTGACACTTCAAGGGTCAATCTTCCATTTCAAAAGGGTAAATGATGCTTTCTTTGCCATATTTTTATGCCTCTTTGACCCTCAACTCAAACAAAAGAGAGTATCTAATGAAGCTTGGACAATAGTCAATGACTACGGTTGCATGTTCCTTTAATTTCCCGCTTTTTGTTATCTTCGAGTTGTCTTTTTCTAAGGCTATCCCTATATGCTCCCCAGGTTTCCTTTCGATAAGTTAGTTCTGATGGAACTTTGCCAACAACTGGCTATCGTGCATACTAGGCAAATGGAGCTGAAAAAGCCAAGTTTTAGGTTTCCAATCAAAATTGAAAGATACTCTATTGCAACAGTAGCCAAAGCCAAAGTCATGGAAATAGAGATGCAGCTGGTCACTCTGAAATAGTTCAAAAGAAGGGACAAATTTGACTATAGGGGAGTCAAGGACAAGATCAGACGAAAAACTCAATTCCATGAGCCCATGATCAAAGACATCTGGGTAGACCTAAGGATAGTTGAAGAAATTAGAAGAATGGGTTATAGCAGGCTGACCCTGGAACAAATTGAGTATTTGGAGCTTACAGAGATTCCCCCTAATCTGGTCGACAATGAGAGTATCATCAATAGCAGGTTCCTGGCTGAAAAGATTGCTGACTCCCCTCTTCCTCCAATCTAATGGTCTTATAAAGAGCTAACTTCTCTAAGGAAGAGATTTGAGCCAATATTGGCTAACACCTATGATTGTTTAGTAGCCAAAGGGATCATACTAAAAGAATTTATCATGGGATCAGAGGCTGAGTTCCAAGTAGAAATGAGGAAGAAAGAAAAAAATAGGACCAAGAACAAAGGTGGTGTTCCTTCCCCATCTAGGCCTCACAAGCCTAGAATCATCTTTGTTTCTAAAAAGTCAAAGGTTACTGAAGAGCCAGAGGTAGCAGCTAAAGGAATTGCAGAACATAGCTCTTAAGAATAGGTAGCCCAACCAATGGAGATAGAAGACCGGCCTTCAGAATAGCAAAAGACTGAGCCTCTACCTTCCTAGGAAGAAGCACAACCACTTAAAAGCATCTTTCCTTCTCTACCTTAGTCTCTTGTGGCATCTCCTTCTCCTCTCTCTCCTATCAGTGTTCCTTCTTCTGGAGCCGCCTCTCCTTCCAAATTTATATTTCACAATCCTCAAGGCACTTTTAGAGATACTCTTTACTCCTCTGGATCTATCCCTAGCCTTTCATCTCCTTCCTTCAATCTAGGAGAGAGTTCTATGCAACAGCCAGAATCAATGGCCGGGATAATTTTGCCTATTACTCCAACTGTGACCACTGTTACCACTAGCAGTGTAGAAGTTACCATGATAACACCAGCTACGGGAACCATTGCCACGATAGATACTTCTTCTCTCCCGCCTTGGATGTCAGTGTTCACACCTAAAAGAAAGAAGTTAGCCATCTCTCTAGATGACTTTGATTTTGGCAAGATAGTGCTAGTAAAAGCTAAGGCTCCTAAGAGGACAAGGATCCTCTCAAAATTGGTTGAAGAAAAGGGGCAAATTTTTTTGGAAATACCTAAGCCTCCGTAGGATGCAACCCTTGAGGGTTTTGAAATGAGCAGCAATTCCATCTCTCATGTTGAACTTGGCAAAGTTACTCATGAAGGTGTGAAAAGTGATCTACAGTCTGCTATGGACATCATGGTCTAGAAATTTGACTGAGAAAAGGAGATGAAAGACTATTACAAGGCCAAAATAGAGTAGCTGAAGGTAGTAATAAGGAAATTCACTCTTCCCCTTGAAGCGGCAACTCCAGAGGCCTTCTCTATAGATGACCCTGTCATTCAAAAAGCAGATAAAACTTACTTAAAGGGGAAAGTACTAGAGGATTACGTTGAAAAGATGCATACTCAGGGAGTCTCCTTGCTTACAGAGGTTATGAAAAAGACAGACAAGATGAAGGTGAGAGCAGACTTAGATGACCTTGTCTCTCTTATCTCTTAGGATGTTGATAGTACACAAAAATATCTTAGCAAATGGACAGAGATGAAGGATCTAAAGAAAAGCACCTTGATATCTATCGGTGTCATTTCCAGTAAGGATTCTTATGTTGAGATCAAGGAGTCACTGATCTATAGGATACAGGTACTCAAGGAGTTGGTTGAAGATCTCAACTCTTCCAGGGATGCTAGTGAAAAGAGGGACACAGGCCTACTAAATAGACTGGAAGAGCTCCCTTGCAACCTCACTTCCAAGGATAACCAATTCCTCTCAATCGACGAAATGATCCAAAGCTTCAAGGGTATGATTCAAAAGAATTTTGAAGAAAAAGCCTTCTCAATGACTTCTTTGGACCATATTTTAGATACTCAGTTAACTCTAGACAATCTGAGGTCCAAGTTAACTAATCATGCTAAGGCCATCACAGCATTGAAGGATGCTTTAATCAGAGCCAGGGTCATCTCCAAGAACACAGTTACACTAGATAGTATAGGAATTTAGGCATCCATTACTATGTACGATGCTCATCTGAAGAAGTCTAGTGGCAAGAACTGAAGTTTTTCCCCTTCTCTCTTCTTCTTTCCTTATGCGCTTTTGTCCTAAGAAAAGTGCATGTAATTTTGTAATGTGTAATTATATGTAAAAATTTTAGAAAAATATCTCAAAGTCAAAGATGAGTCATCTTTGACTAAGATATTTTTGTATTTTATTATTTTCCAAATTTTGAGAGTTTCTCCCTATATATAGTGGAGACCTCTTTTGTAAATGATCTTGGATAATAAAGAGCAAAAACTCTGCCAAAATTGAAACACTTTTTGAGACTTTGTGCTCAACTTATAAATCATATTTTATTAAATGAATGAGAAGCAGGTTTATTTTAGACTTTGTCTTGATTTTATTTGTATTATTTGGGAAACAGTTCTTATGTCCTCTTTCCTAATAATCTCTTGTTTATCTGATTTAATAAACAAAGTGGGTGTGTTAATATTATCTGAGGGCATTTCTAAAAGGTAGAAGAGAGATTTTGAGCTACTTTTATCTTTGTGATTCTATTATTTTTTTGTAGTTTCAGGTGAAGACTTTGTGCTTCATTTCACTCTACGGTTGCACTTGTTTTGGATCAGTGAAGGAAACTGCGGAAGACTTTGTGCTTACGTAGGTTTCTTTGTGAACTTTTTTACTTCATGTGATTTTCTACTCTACGCTGGATACCATTCCTGAAAGAAGAGGAATGTTATTGGCCTAAGACCAAGATTTCTCTTTCTTGTCCCTTGTACGTCACCTCTGAAAAGAGAGGTGGATGTTGTTATACTGCCCCATGTGTTATTTTCTGCTTAATTACATATATACATACAACGTATAAATATTCATAGGGAACCTCCCCTTGATGAGAGGAGATATTTACCTCATCCAAATCTGGTAAACCCACATTTTTCATGGTGTAAATATCCCTGTGCTGTGGTTGATATACCCATTTTGTCTTCAGTTAGTTGATGACAAAATATTCACCCAACAGTTTTTTGGCGACTCCGCTAGGGACTACGAATGTGCATTTTGAAGCCTCAAGCTTCAACTTGAAGCAATTTTGGTTCCTCTTTCATTAAAAAATTGGCAACTCCATGCTACACAAGAAGCCAGAGAGCCAAGGGTGTTTTTGACCCCGTGTTTGAGTTGGCATAGCAGAGCAATTTTTATTTGTTTCCTCCACTACTTTCCCTTCAACAATCTAGGAGTTTTCCTCCTGACCTTATCAAGTCACCAACGCAAGGTAGAGCTTCTTTTCCTGCTGTTAATTAGGCCCTGCCTATAAACACTCCACTAAGGTTTGTTATTCCACCATTTAATCATCCTATCCTAATGGCTCAAGGCCCATGGGGCAATTCGTTTGGTCCTCTTAATTTGACTGCACCTTTGCATGAACTATCTCGTAGTTCTAGAAAAAAATTCCTAAGTTTTTTGGTGACGAGAAAGTTCATCCCAACGAGCATATTGCCACTTTTTCCATAGCATGTGGCGTAATCAGTGTGGAATTTGAGGATGTAGCAGTGAGACTTTTTGTAAAAACTTTGCAAGGTGCTACTGCAGACTGGTTTTACCATCTACAGGCCAAGTCAGTGACTGACTGGGACACTCTCAAAGCCAAATTCGAAGCTAGGTTTAAACCCGTTGAAGATGCACACGCTTTGTTAGCACAGCTAACCCAGATGAAAAAATAATCCCATGAACCCATGAGGGATTTCATAGCTAAATTCAACAAGTTAAGGAACCAGATTCCAACTGTTGCTCAACCCATGCCAGAGAATCTCAAGTGCTTTTTTATCAACTCATAGCTTCTTGAAGTAAATTTCCTGTTGAGGTGAGTTGGCGCTATGGATCTAGCATTGGCTCAAAATTTGGCTACTGAGATTGAAGATGATCTTATCCTAGGAGGTAAGATCAGAAAAGATCCTAGTAAAAATAGATTCTCTTCATCTCCTGAAAGTTCTTCTACAGGCACTATAGATCCTATGCTACAAAAATTGACAAATGAACTGATAGCTTTGAAGAGGCAAATAGCCCAAGGTACGTCTGTCCCTACCTATCAAGATATGCCTAGGATAATGTTCTAGAATCAACAATATCAAGGTAATACTACCCAAAACCAAGGGTAACCAAATCACCTACCTCCCCCTCTAGGGAAATTGGCCATCGAAGCAGCACTTGCCAATTCAGCGATCGGTTACCTAGAGGCCGAACATGACTATTCACTCCAACCTCAGTTGGACCAACAAGATGATGCTAATATCTTCGATCAATAAGAAGAAGAATTAGCTGGTGACTCTAATATCATTTTCCTGGATTACCAGGACAAAGCTAGAAGTAAAGGAGAAGGGTTGGATGGATCTTATGTTGTTTTCACCAGATCTCAAAACCAGTCAGCTCCACAAGCTGACAAAGGGAAAGAAGTAGAAGAACCCCAGCCAGCAGTTTCCATCACTAAACAAGGGACTCCATTGCCTCCTCAATCAAAAGATTAGGTAATTAACAAAAAATTAAATACCTCTAACCACCCCCTACCTTCCCCTTCTGTTGCCTAGACCAATGCCACACCTACTAAAATTCCAGTGATGGACTTTCTTCCTCTGTTTCAAACTCTTTTCAATTATTTGATATAATTTATCACGCTAGAAAGACCAAAATCTAAATGATAGAGATTGAATATTTGAGGGCTAACCCAGAACAATTTGATAGGTTGGTAGAATATGTGAAAAATAAAGCCGTCCCTATAGGACAAAAATTTTCAAAGGCCGTTCATGATCCCCTCAAAGATAAATCTACCAAGAATAATCTTGTCGTGACTCCTCCTATTGCTCCTGGGAAAATAGAACCTTTTTATGTTTCCCTACTTATAAATGGTTACAAATTGAGTAATTACATTATAGACTCTGGAGCCTTAGATAATGTTATGCCCGCCAAGGTAGCAGATTCTCTTGGACTAACTTTGAGCAAAACTTTTGGGAGGTGTTTCTCTATGGAAAATAAGAAAGTTCCACTCCTTGGTTAGATAAAAGATGCCTAATTTGCTTTCGCAGCTTTTCCAGAAAAGTGGATAAAAATGATGGTTCTAGTGGCTGATGTTTTAGCCTCTTACGACATCCTGCTTGGGCAAAATTTTTGCAAAGACGTTAGAGGTGAGCTAAGTATGGACTTGTCAGAAGCAAGAATCCCAATTCAAGGTGTCATGAAGAAGTTACTTCCTAAAAAAGAGGCAAGGTATGTAGTTACCTGATCGTTAGCACCGGAAGCTCAAATTTTATTTGAGTCCTTAGGCATGGGCAATTACTTCCTATCTACAGACGATATCCATGAGGCATCTGATGAAACTCTTGCAGGTGATAACTTGAAATTGTGTTTAGCTGATATGGTAGCTAAATCAGCAAAGCAAAATTGAACACATGGGAGAATCTCTTCCCCTAAATGAGGAAGTTTTCAAAGAAAAAGCAGCACCTAACGAGGTATGGACCTTAGAATTTGATGGCAGCTATTCTTCTATCAGCTCAGGAGCTGGGGTTGTGTTGGTATCTCCTTAAGGAGACATTATTCCTTTTTTTTACAAGCTATAGTTCAACAACACCAACAATACAGCTGAGTACGAATCCCTGTTACTTGGATTACAGGCTGCCAGACAAAAAGGCATTAGGCTATTCCATGCTAAAGGGAATGCCAAGTTGGTGGTCTATCAGGTAAGAAACCTCTATTAGACCAAGAATGAAAGGTTTCACCACTATCACAATCTAGTCTGGGATCAGATTTAAAATTTTGATGCTTTCAACATCTCTACCATTCCAAGGGAATTCAATAACCAGTCAGATGCATTGGCTATCTCTACTACTCTCTTGGTTCCCCACCCAAATTTTAAAGGAGATAAGTACACTATTAAACTAGTCTTTCGACCAAGTGTACCTGATAATGATGGCCATTGGCAAGTATTTAACAACGATGATAAAATCATTGCCTTCTTAGAGCAAAGGGACAGTTTCGAACAATTGCATTTTGAAGGTAGTGAGCTCCGAAAATGCAAAGCAATTTTTGAATCAAGCATGAACATAGGTGAGGATTTTCTATAGCTTAAGGGGAATAAGATTCCTAAAGGCCTGATTTCCCTAGAGAAGTTGTTTGATAACCATGACAGGTTTATTAAACAACAACGAATAGATTCAAACTCCTCTCAAGATTTTGATCAGGTAAACCTGAGAATCGAGGGAGATCCTAAGATGGTAAACATTGGGAAATGATGCACACCTGAGGAGAGATTTAAGTTTTCTAGTCTACTTCACCAATATATAGACATCTTGACTTATTCTTATGATGATCTGAAATCACTCAGGCCAAATGACATTCGCCATGACATTCCTTTGAAGGCAAACTCTGTACCTTACAAACAAAAGTCTAGGCAATACAATAAAAAAATATTAGGTACTATTTCAACTGAGATACAAAAGATGCTTGATGCCTAGATAATTTTCCCAATCCATCACTCCACATGGATTGCCAACATAGTCCCTGTCAGAAAGAAAAATGGTGAAATTTGAATCTACGTAGATTTTAGGAACTTGAATCAGTTATCTTTAAAAGATAACTACCCTCTCCCTATCATGGATCAAGTTCTGCAGATGGTAACAAGTTCAGAAATGTTATCAATGCTGGATGGTTTCTCGAGATACAATCAGGTCGAGGTTGGAAAAGCAGACCAACATAAGACAACCTTCACCACACCTTGGGGCACATTTGCCTATCAAAGGATGCCTTTCGGTCTGATAAATGTAGGCACCACATTTCAAAGGGTGATGGACCTCGCTTCAAGGATGAAATGGAAAAGTTCATTGTAGTGTACCTAGATGATCTGACAGTGTTTTCAAAGCATCATTCTGACCATGTCCACCATTTGCAAAAAATACTAGAACGCTGTTGTCAGAACAGTATTTCTTTAAACCCAAAGAAATCTATCTTTAGGTTAACTGAAGGAAACTTCTCAGACACATTGTGTCTCGAGAAGGTATTAAAATTAACTCAGAGAGAGTCAAGTCCATCCAAGAACTTACTTTGCCTACCAGCAAAATTATAGTTCAGTCATTCTTTGGGAAGGTAAATTTTCTCTGGAGGTTCATTCCTAATTTTGCTGAGAAGACTCACCATATCATCTATGTGATGAAAGGCAATGCTACCTTCAGATGGACTGCTAAGGGAAAATCAGCATTCAAATACATCAAAGAAGCAATTGCTCGTGCACCAGTCCTAGTTTGTCCAGACTATACAATTTTTTTAAAAATATATAGTTATGCTTTCAAACATACGCTCTCGGCCATTTTAATTCAACTGAACCAAGAAGGTGTAGAATCTCCTATTTCCTTCATGAGTTTTCCACTCAAGGTTCATGAGCTAAAATATTCTAACATGGAGAAGCATGCATACACGGTGGTCAAAGTAGTCAAGCATTTTAGGTTTTATATCCTGAACTCACACACTGAAGTTATCGTACTTGATACAACAGTGAAGTACATTTTGACTCAACAAGAGTTTGGTACGAAGAGAGGTAATTGGATCGCTAAGATTCAGGAGTTTGATCTGGACATTAAACCTACCAAACTCATGCGGGGAAAGGGTCTTTGCTAGTTGATCGCCAACAACATTCTAGATGAAGTAGAAAGTGAAGAAATAGAGATCAAATACGTGCCTACGGTCCCCTTTGTTGCCACTACTGATGAGTGGTTTTCTGACATTGCTCATTTTCTGACATATGGTGAGTGTCCTACCCATCTTTCTTATAAAGAGAAATGGAATGTTAAGTTAAAGGCTGCTAGTTATGTTCTGTGGGATAATGGTCTGTACAAGAGGAACCTAGATGGGGCATTTCTTTATTGTGTTGATAAGGCGCAACAAGATAAACTCTTAGAGTCTTTCCACAATTTGGTGTTTGGAGGGCATTTTTCTACACCGATGACAGTGCACAAGATTCTACAAGCAAGGTATTATTGGTCCACGCTGTTTTAGGATGCCTACAAATGGGTGCGTAGGTGCGAATTGTGTCAACAATTTGTTGGTAAGCCTAAACTAGCTACTTTGCCTCTCAAGCTGGTAGTAATCAAAGAACCTTTTCAGCAGTGGGGTATTGAATTCATTTGCATGGTCAACCCATCTTCAAGCACTAGACATGATTATGTCCTCACGGTAATGGATTACTTTACCAAGTGGGTAGAGGCTATCCCAACCAAGCACACTACATTTGAAGTGGTGTGCAACTTTCTCAAGGAAAATACCATCTCCAAGTTCGGGGTCCCACTCAAGATTGTAACAGATAATGCAGCCTATTTTTCATCACATGAAATTACTCAATTTTGCTTTTATTATGGGATTAACTTATCCCACACTTTAGATTATTTCCCTCAAGGAAATGGCCAAGCAAAATCGAGTAATAAGAACCTAGTCACTATTATCAGAAAGTTGGTAGATGACAATCAGAGAACATGGCACAAAGCATTGTATGATGCTTTATAGGCAAATAGGATAACATGCAAAAAGGCTATAGGTATGTCACCTTTCCAACTTCTATATGGATTGAATGCAGAAATCCCCATCACCCTTGAACTACCAGCGCTCAAGTTAACCAAAGCAATCGAAGACTCAACTTTCAAAACTTTGGTCGACAAAAGAATCATGTGCCTAACCGTGCTGAATGAGCGATGAGCCATGGTAGTGGATTATATTATGGAGCATCAGAACCAGGTGAAGGCACTTTTTGATAAAAAAGCTAATGTTCACAAATTCTAAGTCGAAGATCAAGTCTTGTTGTGGGACAAGAGGCGAGAACCAAAAGGGATGCATGGCAAATTTGACTCCTTATGGTGAGGCCCATTCACCATTCGATAGCTCTATGGTGAGGTTAGCTTCTTACTAGAATACCAAGATGGAATGCCATTTGTACTACCTCACAGTGGGCAGCATCTGAAGCTATTCAATCTTTGAAGCTTAGATGGGTCCATTTGTATATATGTATAATTTTTACATTTTGTCTATTTTTCTTTCATTTTTTGCTTGACTCCGTAGCCCAATGGCTTGGATGAAGGCACTTAGAGACTAGTTTCTACTCATGTTGATCGATTCTATTAATGAAATTTCCCCAACAAGAGCCAGCTATTGTTTCTAAAAATAGCTTAGCTCATTTTTGGGAACAACCCCCTACAAAACTTTTCAATTTCATTTTTTGTCTCTCTAAGTTTGTTTTCGAGACAGGTTTTCCTCATTCTCGTCTTGGTCCAACTACATTTTTTGAAATACATAATGTCTTCTTGTCACATTTTCCTAGAAACATGAAGGTTGTTACGGTCTCGATACGTCTAGGGGACCAAAACCTGCCTCTTTCAAAGTTAGTCTCTTTTTCTTCAATTTTTGTGCACGAGCGGCAAATTTTGCCGCCAGTGCATTTTCCCTTTGAGATGTAGGGGCAGAAATTATTGCCACCCCTACATTTTTACCTGCAAGGATGGCAATTTTTGCTGCCCCTACATCCTGCCCTGTAAGGGTAGCAAATTTTTCTACCCCTGCATCTGAACATGTAAGGGAGGAAAATTTCGCTACCCCTGCATGCCTTGATTTCCATGTGCGGCATTTATTTCCATGTGTAATGAGTTGTTGGGGTTGTTGTTCACCCCATATAATCTAATTTTGACCTCATTTCTTTTCATTCTTCCTCCTCTCCTCCTGCCCTTTGCATCTGGATGATCCAGTGAACGAGTTAAAGCACGTTTTTATGGATTTGAGCTTGATACGCGTACGGATTTCCAGGTAGGTCTTGTTTTTTGTGTTTGCTCCTCCTTTCCTTCCTTGTTCCTTGCTTAGTTAGTTTGTTTTTCATTATTTTTGTTTTTGTTTGAGTTCTTTGTCTTTTTGGCTGGTCGGCCAGCTCTTGTGAGTGTGGAAATTTTTACCACCTCCCACCTTGCCCTCCTCATCGGCCTTCCCACTTATTTTCCCTAATGTGGTGGTGAATTTCATCACCCCTCCCCTTTGCCCACAGTTCTTTTACAAGCCTGCATGAGCGGTGATTTTTGTCACCTGCACACCCTTTTGGCTAAGACTTACATCAACGGCAAAATTTGCCGCCGATGCATGCTTGATGCGCAGGGGCAGTGATTTTCATCGCCCCTACACTTTTCCCCTAATCTGCATAGTTGACAAAATTCACCACCTGTGCAAACTGATCCTACATGTGTGGCAAATTTCACCACCTCTACATTCTATCAATTCTTCATGTAGGGGTGGCAAATTTCCCTGCCCATGCATTCCTCCTCTAGATTTTTATAACTCTAGAGGATTTTTCACCTTTTCCTTTCTTTCCTTTCCTCATTTTTCACCCCTTCTTTCGACCTGGCCCTTTTAAATACCCTTCCTTGGTCATGATCACTTAAAATGCAGATTCCCCAATTCACCCACTTTTCCCTAAATACGTGATCATGACTGCAGTGCTTTCTGAAGGCTCTTGCTCATCAACTCCTACTCAATGGAGACAAGTTCTGATGTCTAAAACTTCTCCAAAAAAGGCAAAGACCATGAAATACAAGTACCAGGGTGTCTTTTTGATCACTTCAGTTACCTCCAACATCAATGACATCAGGGATATTACAATTGGTCACGTGGATATGGCCAAGTTTGTGACTCGAACAAAGGTGATAAACCTAAGTTTCAAGATGAAGAGAATCATTGAGAGCAACATTCACCTAGTTGCCACTTTCCCAGTGGTAGTGCATCATACAGAGTTCATCCTCCAGTGTGCCTGATTCTACAACAAAGAGACAAGATCAATCTCAGATGCCAGTGGCAATGTGATAATTTGGCTGGATCCTGAATTCATCGACAAAGTCTTCATGTGTCCTCCTGCTATTGAGATGCTAAAGATTGACTTCATAGAAGCCCAAAGGGAGTACGATAAAGACCCTGAGAGGGAAAAGAAAGTGATGAATAATAGGTGGTTGAAGACACCCATATCCAATCTATCCAGATGGCCATAGAACTTCCTGAGGAGCGATTTCATTGAAGAAGTCGGTGACTTGATCACCCTTCTCAACAGAGTGTGAGGCCTCCCATCTTCCTCATAGTTCCACAAGTAGATGTACCCATTCATCAAGATCATCCTTCAAGGTAATTAGGTCATCTTCTAGGGTGAGTATATTAGTAATGCCCTTCACAAGTAGCTAACCAAGGTATAGAATTCTTCCAAATTCTACATGACCTCGTGCCTTGTGTACATAGCTACCTTGATGCAAACCTTCCCAAGTTTGATAACTGAAGGGGATAGAAAGACCACCCCAGTATACTCATATTAGCCTCAGCTGACGCTTCAAGGGTTAATCCTCCATTTCAAAAGGGTAAATGATGCTTTGTTTGCCATATTTTTATGCCTCTTCGACCCTCAGCTTGAATAAAAGAGAGTATTTGATGAAGCTTAGATAGTAGTCAATGACTACGAATGTATGTTCCTTCAATTTCCCACCTTTTGTTATTTTTGGGTTGGCTTTTTCTAAGGCTATCCCTATATGCTCCCCAGGTTTCCTTTTAATAAGTTAGTTCTGATGGAGCTTTGTTGACAATTGGCTGTCGTGCATACTAGGCAAATGGAGCTAAAAAAGCTAGGTTTCAAAATTCTAGTCAAAATTGGTAGATACTCTTTTGCGATAGCAGCCAAAGCCAAAGTCATGGAAATAGAGATGTAGCTAGTCACACTAAAATAGTTCAAAAGAAGGGACAAATTTGACTATAGAGGAGTCAAGGACAAGATCAGACGAAAGACTCAATTCCATGAGCTCATGATCAGAAGACATCTGGGTAGACCTAAGGATAGCTAAAGAAATCAGAAGAATGGATTATAGCAGGCTGACCCTAGAACAAATTGAGTATTTGGGGCTTGCAGAGATTCCCCCCAATCTGGTTGATGATGAGAGTATCATCAATAGCAGGCTCCTAGCTGAAAAGATTGTTGACTCCCCTCTTCCTCCAATCCAATGGTCTCAGAAAGAGCTAACTTCTCTAAGGAAGAGATTTGAGCCAATATTGGCTAACACCAATGATTGGTTAGTAGCCAAAAGGATCGTGCTAAAAGAATTTATCACAGGATCAGAGGCTGAGTTCCAAGCAAAAATGAGGAAGAAAAAAGAAAATAAGACCAAGAACAAAGGTGATGTTCCTTCCCCATCTAGGCCTCACAAGCCTAGAATCATCTTTATTTCTAAAAAGTTAAAGGTTACTGAAGAGCCAGAGGCATCAACTAAAGGAATTGCATAATAGAGCTCTAAAAAATAGGCAGCCCAACCAATGGAGACAAAAGACTGGCCTTTAGAATAGCAAAATACTGAGCCTCTACCTTCCTAGGAAGAAGCACAACCACTTAAAAATGTCTCTCCTTCTCCACCTCAGTCTCCTATGGCATCTCCTTCTCCTCTCTCTCCTATCAGTGTTCCTTATTTTGGAGCCACCTCTCCTTCCAGAGTTATATTTGGTGATCCTCAGGGTGCTTCTAGAGATACTCTTCACTCCTCTGGATCTATCCCTAGCCTTTCATCTCCTTCCTTCAATCTGGGAGAGAGTTCTGTGTAAGAGCCAGAATCAATGGCTGGGATAGTTTCACCTGTTACTCTAATTGTAACCACTATTACCACTAGCAGTGTAGAAGTTACCATGATAACACTAGCTGCGGGAACCATTGCCACGATAGATACTTCTTCTCTCCCACCTTGGATGTCAGCGTTCACACCTAAAAGAAAGAAGTTAGCCATCTCTCCAAATGACTTCAATTTTGGTAAGATAGTGCCTGTGAAAGCTAAGGCTCCTAAGAGGCCAAGGATCCTCTCAAAATTGGTCAAAAAAAAGGGGCAAAAATTTTAGAAATAGCAAAGCCTCTGCAGGACGCAACCCTTGAGGGTTTTGAAATGAGCAGCTATTCCATCTCTCATGTTGAACTTGTCAAAGTTACTCATGAAGGTGTGAAAAGTGATCTACAGTTTTCTATGGACATCATGGTCCAGAAATTTGACCGAGAAAAGGAGATGAAAGACTATTACAAGGCCAAGACAGAGCATCTGATGGCAGTAATAAGGAAATTCACTCTTCCCCCTGAAGCAGCAACTCCAGAGGCCTTCTCTATAGATGACCCTATCATTCAAAAGGTAGAGAAAACTTACTTAAAGGGGAAAGTGCTGGAGGATTACGTTGAAAAGATGCATAATCAGAGAGTCTCCTTGCTTACAGAGGTTGCAAAAAAGACAGACAAGATGAAGAAGGTGAGAGCAGACTTAGATGACCTTGTCTCTCTTATCTCTCAAGAAGTTGATAATACAGAAAAATATCTTAGCAAATGGAGAGAGATGAAAGATCTAAAGAAAATCACCTTGATATCTATCGATGTCATTTCCAATAAGTATTCCTATGTTGAGATCAAGGAGTCACTGATCTACAGGATATAGGTACTCAACGAGTTGGTTGAAGATATCAACTCTTCCAGGGATGCTAGTGAGAAGAGTAACACATGCCTTGCTAAATAGACTAGAAGATCTCCCTTGCAACCTCACTTCTAAGGATAACCAATTCCTCTCAACTGACAAAATGATCCAAAGCTTCAAGGGTATGATTCAAAAGAATTTTGAAGAAAAAGCCTTCTCAATGACTTTTGTGGACCATATTTTAGATACTTAGTTAACTCTGGACAATCTGAGGTCCAGGTTAACTAATCATGCTAAGGCCATCACAGCATTGAAGGATGCTTTAGTTAGAGCCAGGGTCATCTCCAAGAACATAGTTGCACCAGACAGTATATGAATTCATGCATCCATTACTATGTACGATGCTCATCTGAAGAAGTCTGGCGGCAAGAACTGAAGCTTTTCCCCTTCTCTCTTCTTTTTTCCTTATGCATTTTTGTCTTGAGAAAAGTGCATGCAATTTTGTAATATGTAATTACATGTAAAAAGTTTGGAAAAATATCTCAAAGTCAAAGATGAGTCATCTTTGACTAAGATATTTTTGTATTTTATTATTTTGCAAAATTTGAGAGTTTCTCCCTATATATAGTGGAGACCTCTTTTGTAAATGATCTTGGATAATAAAGAGAAAAAACTATGCCAAAATTGAAACACTTTTTGAGACTTTGTGCTCAACTTGTAAATCATATTTTATTAAATGAATGAGAAGCAGGTTTATTTCAGACTTTGTGTTGAATTTATCTGTATTATTTAAGAAATAGTTCTTATGTCCTCTTTCGTAATAATCTCTTGTTTATCTGATTTAGTAAGCAAAGTGGGTGTGTTAATATTATCTGAGGGCATTTCTAAAAAGTAGAAGAGAGACTTTGATCTACTTTTATCTTTGTGATTCTGTTGTCTTTTGTAGTTTCAAGTGAAGACTTTGTGCTTCGTTTCACTCTGCGGTTGCACTTGTTTCGGATCAGTGAAGGAAACTGCGGAAGACTTTGTGCTTACGTAGGTTTCTTTGTGAACTTTGTTACTTCAGGTGATTTTCTGCTCTACGCTAGATACCATTCCTGAAAGAAGAGGAATGTTATTGGCCTATGACCAGGATTTCTCTTTCTTGTCCCTTGTACGTCACCTCTGAAAAAAGAGAGGTGGATGCTGTTATACCACCCCATGTGTTATTTTCTACTTAATTACATATATACATACAACATATAAATATTCATAGGGAACCTCCCCTTGATGAGAGGAGAGATTTACCTCGTCCATATCTAGTAAACCCACACTTTTCATGGTGTAAATCTCCTTGTGTTGTGGTTGATATACCCATTTTGTCTTCAGTTAGTTGATGACAAAATATTCACCCAACACAATTGTCATTGGAGCAAATGAGATTAGCTCTAGAATCTATATAATCTATTTTGGAACCATCACAATTAGTTCCAAAACCACACCAATTCTCTATAAATAGAGATAATTTCACTTTGGAGGAAGGATCTGTATCTTCAGCTTTATAGATATCAGGAGATGATGAAGAATTTTTAGACAATAATAATAACAAGGAATTTGACCCACAACAAGATAAGTATAATAACTCTTCTTGTTGTCCTTTGTACAACATTCTGTGTCAAGGAACTTTCAGAGATGTTGCTACATGTCATATGTTGTTACCACATGCATGTCCACTAAACACCTTAATGGAACCCCTTCAACAAATCAGTTCATCATATCCTAGAACCAAACATGTTGAGATTCAACCAGTTTTTTTTTAATATTAATTATTGGTTAACAAATGATGAAGAAACCAAACTATTTGATGTTCTGAAGGATCATACTAAAGCTTTTTCTTGGGAGTATAGAGATATGAGGGGAATTCATCCAAGTATTTTCACCCATCACATTTATACTAAAAACATTAGGCCAGTTAGGCAACCTCAGAGAAGGATTAATCTAGCCTTAAGAGATATAATCGAACAAGAAATTGAGAAACTATTACAAGTAGGTTTTATCTACCCTATTTTAGATAGTCAATGGGTGTCTCCTCTTGTAATTGTTCCTAAAAAGAATATAAAATGGAGAATTTGTGTTGAATATAGAGAACTGAACAAAGCCACCCTAAGAGATTATTTTCCCTTACCATTCATAGATCAAGTCTTAGACAACCTTTCAGGTAAATAGTACTTTTCCTTCTTGGATGGATTTACTGGATACGGTCAAATCAGAGTTGCTGCTGAGGATTAGGACAAAACTACATTTACTTGTCCATGGGGTACCTTTGCTTACAGGGTATTGCCATTTGGACTGTGTAATGCTCCAACAACCTTTCAAAGAGCTGTATTATCAATTTTTGTAGACCTAATGAATGACTGTGTAGAGGTATATATGGATGACTTTATTGTGCATGGAGATACATTTGATGATGCCTTAAATTTTTTGGATAGATTATTAACAAGATGTGAACAACATCACTTATCTCTTAGTCATGAGAAGTGTTTGCTGATGGTTGATGAAGGGATTGTATTAGGACACCATATTTCAAAAAGAGGAATTTAGGTTGACCAAAACAAAATCAAGATTATTTTAGATTTGCCTATTCCTTAAACCCCTACAAATATCAAGTCATTTTTAGGGCATGTTGGATACTATAGGCACTTTATTAAGGATTTTAGTAAAATTGTTGGCCCTGTGTTTAAGTTGCTTGCCAAAGACTATGAATTTCTTTGGGATGAATAGTGTCAACATGCTTTTGAAGAAGTTAAAGAAAAGTTAGTAACCACCCCAGTATTACAAGGACCTAATTGGGAGAAACCTTTTCACATCCAAACTGATGCCTCAAATACCTCAATTGGTGTAATTTTGGGATAGAAAAATGAAAAAGGAAGAATGCATGCTATTTACTACCTAAGTAAAAATCTTACTCCCACTGAAAAAAATTACACTACCATTGAAAAATAATTTTTGGCCATGATCTATGCAATAAATAAATTTAGACATTATATTATAGGGTATAAAATATTTATACATACAGATCACTCAACAATTAAATATTTAATGAACAAACTAGTGGTTAGAGGTAGAATAATTAGATGGTTATTACTTATACAAGAATTTTATATTACCATTGTGAATAATCCAGGCAAATTTGATGTGATAGCTGATTTCTTTTCAAGATTAACCACTACAGGGGAGCAGGATCTAGTCAAGGACAACTTTCTAGATGAATAGTTGTTTGTTATTTTAGTTAATACACCATGGTTTGCTGACATGGAAAATTATATTGCAACAGGGATGTTTCCTCTTTCTTTCACTAAAAAACAAGTAAAGAAGTTAATCAAAACCAGTGCACAATTCAAATGGTTAAATGGAATACTATTTAAAAGTGGTCCTAATTTGGTTTTACGTAGGTGTGTGAGAGAAGATGAAATATTTGACATCCTCCAGGCATGTCATGATGAACCAAGTGGAGGACACTATTCAGTGAAAAGAATAACTCACAAGATAGTTGGCACTAGTTATTATTGGCCATCTCTGTACAAAGATGTAAAGAGATATATCAGGTTGTGTGATCCTTGTCAAAGGATGGGACAACTAACCATTACCAATGAAATGCCTCTACAACCACAAGTAGTGATTGAACCATTTGAGAGATGAGGATTGGATTTTTTTAGACCCTTTAATCCTCCTTCATAGGGAAAAGAGCACATTCTTGTGTGTACTGATTATGTAACAAAATGGGTAGAAGTGTAGGCTTTAACAAATGCCACTGAAGAAGCAGTTGCTGATTTCCTTTGGCACAAAATTTTGGTAAATTTTAGAGCACCAAGGAGCTTCGTTTTAGACCAGGGACCACAATTTATGTCCAACATGATCTAGGCCTTCACAATGTATTATTAGATCAATCATAGGAAGTCATCTCCCTATCACCTGCAAGCAAATGGACAAGTTGAAGTAACAAATAGAGAATCAGAAAACATCCTCACTAAAATAGTTAAAGCTGAAAGAAGAGATTGGGTAAAAAGACTACCTGAAGCTTTTTGGGCTTACAACACAACTTGGAAAATCACAATAGGGTTTTCACCATATGAGTTAGTCTATGGAAAAAATCCCTTGTTTCCTATTGAGTTTGAACTACAGACATTGAGGACAATAGCTAAAGTGGGAATTGAATTGGATGTAGCTCAAGAGGAGTGAATCCTTCAACTCAATGAATTGGATGAATTCAAAATGGAAGCACTTCACTAGACATAAATAACTCGAGATCAAAGGAAGTAATGGCATGATTCACATATCAAGCAAAGACAATTCAAAGTAGGAGACTGGGCATTGTTGTTTGATTCTAAGTGCCAACAATTCAAAGGCAAACTAAGAACTAGATGGTTGGGACCTTATCAAATCAAGCAAATATTTGACAATGGTTCTATCCAGCTACTTCCTATTGATGACAACAGAAGAGTACTCTTGGTTAATTTCCATAGGCTAAAACTTTATAGGAAGCCTCCTACTAAGGACAAATTCTTGAAACAAATTGAAGAAAACAAAGAATTTGATCATATGGAAGAACCCAGTTCTTCCAAAATGATCAAATAATTAGATGAAAAGATCTAGAATAAAGGGAAGAGGATGAAAACTAGTAAATGGAATTCTCTTCTCCAAGAAAAATATAAAAAACCAAGATCAATTGAAAATCAATAAATTATGGTTAATCTTCTTAAATAAATGGCTAATTTAAATAATTTTTTTTTCTAACTATTTTCTAACCACTTTTTAGGAATCATGAGTCATCATGATTGAGGGATTACATCATCAAGGATGGTAATTATGTTTTTAACTTGTTAAAGGTTAGATTGAAAGTTTGCATGTGTGATTAGACCTAATTTAGAAAGATTAGTATGATGAGTCATTTATTATACATCATGGTTAAATGTGCACAATCATGAAAAGGATATTGACGATGGAATGAGTTGGTGGATAATCACAAAGAATCATTATTGAACTAAAAAAGTAAAATCTAGCTATAAAAAAATTTCAAAAGAGATACAGTGAATTACCTCTGTCAATTTTGTAGCTGAGTACAGTAGTTCTATAGTTGGAATCACTAAATTTTGTAGCTGAGTATAGTAATTCCACTACTAAATTTGCCAAATCAGCAACTGAATCTGATAGTTCCACAGTCAAAATCATCAGTTCCTCCAATAATAGAAACAATCTTCAACTAACTTGTGTAAAATTAAGGAAGCACAAATCATGGGAATAAAAAAGAAGTCAGAACTAGAAAATGATACCCAGCTCCTTCCAGATGAAGAAGTAGCAACCATCTTTCAATAGGTAGGTTGGCTAGAGTTTCTAAGGAAATTTCTGAAGTATAATGATGAACTGGTAAGAGAATTTATTATCAATTTAGAACAATTAAGGACAAAAATTGGGAAGGTTGTTATTCATTTTTTTGTAAATGTAATAAGTGAAATGTCTGAAATACCAATAGTGCATGTCCCAAACCCTATCAAGGGGACATTAAAAGACCTAGCTGAAACCCTGTGGAAAGAAGGGGAAGTTGAACCCTAGTAGATTTATAATACAAAGAAAATCATTAAGGGAGTCAAAAAGACCAGCCTACTTAAACCCTTTGATAGAGTAGCATTTTGGATAGTTAAGTATTTAACTTGTGATGGAAAATTTGGTGCAGTAGGAAAAGAAGTCCTAAAAATCCTTATACACCTCAGATATGGAGCCAAAAAACTAGAATATATAGTAAGCCTTCTAGGGTTTCTTTTTGACTCCATCCATACAATGGCCCAGAGATATTCTTGGGGTGTAGGAACAATCAGATATCATGGGTTAGTGCATTTAGTATGCCATCACCATTTCTTTTCAAAGAAAAATGGGGAAGAAATGTGGGACAATTTTTTTGGCAAATTTGGGAAAAACCCTGGTATTTCTAAAAGAACAATAGCAAATCCTCCTGTCCCTTCAGTTCATTTGAAAGTTGATACCATTGTTGAAGAAAATAAGAGATTAGGGGAAGAAGAAATACCACAAAGAAGAAAATTTGAAAGAAAATTTAAAATTATAGACCCTCCTATGCCTTCTCAGGAAATTTCTTCTTCTACAGAAGCTACAAAAGAACTGATACCTATCTCTGACAGTGACAGTTCACCTAGGCCTAAGCAAAAGGTAAAAATCAAAATAAGTTCTAAAAGGAGACCTATGTATACACATTTTGAGGCTCCTCAAGAAAGAAGATATCATAAAAAGTCTAAAGAAATTCTAGAGGAGATGGAAGAACAAGAAAGGCTGGAAACTAAAGCTGCTAATATTTTGGGCAACATGGCCATGACTCCTCCTGGACCAAGTCAAACAAAAAAGGAAGAAGGAAATGAAATATTTGAAGAAAAAGATTTACAAGAAATGAGTGAGATAGAAGCACCTTCAAATGTAGAAGATGAGCAAGCATCTTGGAAAAGAAAAGGGAAATCCCCTATGGTGGAAGAGGAATGCTTAATTCCCCAAGAAATTTTAGAGAAAGAACAAAACCAACAAATTAAACAAGCTCTATTTTTGTCTAGAGTAGAACTCATTATCAAGGAAAAAGATGAGGAATTGAACTTCCTCAAACTCAAATTAGAATAGAAAGATATGCTCCTTGAAGAATTAACAAACTAGTTCACAGCCAAGAATGAGGAATTAACAAAAATTAAAAGGCAACTAATAGAGAATGAGGAAAAATGTACAATACAGACCTCTGTGTCAATATTCTCTACACAAACTGAATTGACTTATCTGTCACTCAAGTAGTTATGGGATGATACTTGTAGAGAACTCAGTGTAATTAAGGCATCCAATACAGACTTGAAAAGTAAACTGGCAGAAGAAGAAAAAACAAGAAAGGAATGGGAAGACAATTTTTACAAGGAGGAAAATGATAAGTATAAATGTCTTGTGAAAATACATATAGTTTGTATGTTGAGTGAGAAACTACTTGCATGCAGAAGACCTCTTGTTTATAGCATGTTTTTAGAAGAACAATTCATTCGCTGGTAGTTGGTAAGGATAACATGTGTTCTTCCACATAAAATAAAAGATGAAGCTAATTTCTTGGCCACCTACTTTAGCCAATACAAAATAGAAAAATATTCTTTGTGAATTTTACCTCTGCAATTTTATGCTAGAAAGAAATATAGGTTTTATGATCAATTTTTATGTAGGGGAAAGTTAGCTTAACACATTTGTCTCTGTTCTTCAAAATTAGATTGCATGGAAGGAAAGGGAGTCAGAACATTGGTCAAAAGCTAGTTCATCCATTCTCTATATGTGATTTCATTATGGTAACCCCTTTTCCTTTGCTACACATTTCCAATCGCATGCATTTAATGACAAGTTTAGGGGACCTTATCTTTTCAATTTACAACAAAGCATGGATGTCTTCATCTCTTATGAGGAGGCAAATTTTGATAATATCTATGATGCATGTTCAAAAAGATGGGAATTTCTTCTAGTAGCATTGAAAAGAAGGGAAGTAAAATCCCCTTCAAATTTGATTTGGAGTCTACAAAGGGCAAAAGATTTATGTATAATAATTCCTCAGATCAATAAAAATCCCCTATGCATATGGATAGGGATGCAGACAAGACCATCTCTACTTCTCACTCTCATATCTTCTTGGAAAAATAGAGAACTTCAAAAACCCACTCAATTTGAGGAATGGAAAAAGAAATTGGAAGAAGGAGTAGGGCATAGTACTTTTGAACCTAAACATTGGGATATTCAGTTCTAACCATTTGATCTGAGCTATCAAATGGAATGCAGAATACACAATCCTAAATTCGAAGATTAACATTTGTTAAAGGGACTTACAAACAAGTATAGGGGAAATGATGAGGCTAGGATATATCTAATTAATGTGTAATAAATGACCTCATCTTACTCTCTTTTTTTATTAAGTTTGATTGCATTTTGTAACTTTTATTTTGATCTGAGATGAGTTAGGATGTAATTATCCATCTTTTGTTGATTATGATTCTAATGTTAAAAAACCCTATAATTCTTAACAAGTGTGTTTAAAAATTCATGTTTTGCAATAAAATAGGTCATCATTAGGATAAATAACAAATATGAATTAGATTGCATGTTTTTGGAAGCATTGGAATCAATTCAGCTTAGTTCCAAAACTCCACCATACTATTTCAAGATTGTCACACCTTCAGACTTAGCTCCAGAACTCTATATTTAGCTCCAAAATTATCTAAATTAGCTCTAAAACTTTCACGGCTAGATATGGAACTAATACGTATCTATTCTAAATGGCCGATGATCTGACAGGTTAATGATCCCATTAAATCAGGAACAACTTCCTAATTTTTGTACTTACAGATCCAAGATAGTTATCACACAACTGGACATCCAACCACATCTTCATTCAGTATCTATTTTGGGTGTGATTCTGTTCCATCATATCTACAACTATGAAATAATTACAGCTATGAAACAGTTACAACTATCAAAGCATCTATATATACAAACCTAGGAATTTAGGATGTATTAGGAAAAATCATTGAAGAATAGAGAGATAAGGATAGATTAGTACATTTTTTAATACTAAATATTTTATCAATGAAATATCCATTTCTAATTTGAAAGCAAATTAAATTATTCAATCCTATTTCTATGCAAAGCAAGGGCCCACTCCTCCAAAGAACTAGGATCTTCATTTTTTTGGTTAGTATTTATATTTTATTCAATTAAATAGGTAACTCTATTAAATTTATAAATGCTTCCAACTCCTTTAAGTTAAAATCTATTGTAAATTTGTTTGAATAGGCATCTCAGATTAAATTCTCATTTCTTTGCAATTATTTTCTAGCAAATCTATTTCATTCTGCAAGTGTGCATTTATTTCTAGCAATTTATTTTATTATACAAATGCGTATTTATTTATAGCAATTTATTTTATTCTACAAATGCGTGTTTATTTTGAGCAATTTATTTTATTTTTAAAATGAGTGTTTACTTCCAGCAAATTCATTTCTGCAAACGTGTATTTACTTTCAACAATTTTCATAGTTTGATTCCAATAAGGTTTTGACCAAAAAGTTCTTAAGACATTAAAATTCCCCCAAAAACAAATACATACAATCAATTACTAAATCTCTATGACTCCTCTTGTTGCATATAGCTTTAGACATAGCCTTGGTTAAATATGACATCAACAGAAAGTTGATTAAATGTAGGGAATAACAACACCCAACACCAAGGCTTAGTAATTTTACTTAAAGACACTAAATCAGGGTTTAGAAATTGCATAACATTAGAGTACCTAAATGTGGTAAATATTATGATGTATAAGTGCTCATATATATGGATTATATCTATGGTTCAATAGATGATTGGAATAATTCATTAATTTTTTTAGGGATCAGGAACTATAACCCTTTGGAGTAGTCTCCTAGAAGCAAATGAGTCATGATAATGAAAATTCATAATGGGTTATGTATTATCTAACTATCTACTAATAGTATGAATGAGTGTTAGTCATATGTATTCAGTATGGAATAATTGTGTGCATTACATACTATGAGTGTGTTAATATGTATAAATTCTTAGTTATACTTAGTGCATAATGGTGCATCATGATGCATGCTTATATGTTGTGATGCTTTGAAATTCTTGTATATAGTTTAATTTAAGGTATACTTGGGTGGTATAATTCCATGTTATTTATTTATTATTATTATCTCCATGGATCATTTGATTTTTGAAATCATAAGTTTGGATTATGTGTTATTATGTAGTTGGGAACCCATGATAGTATGTGATATCATAGGGTGTTATGGTATAAAATAATGTTGTACCTAGATGGTACATACTATAATTATTATGCCTAAACTCATTTATGCATTTGACTATTTTAGTGTATACATGTTGATTATTACTATGGTTAATGTATTTTGTATCAGTTGGTAAGACTTGGTGTATGCGTGCATGTAACCTTTGAGATTTTAATTTTTTTTTGCGTTGGTGTGTTAATGTGTCATATGGTAACTATGATTTGATTCATTATATATAGTTACTTGTATAATTACTTATGTTTCCATGATTTTAAGACTACTTTATATGATGGTTTTACGAAAACTAGTAGTTATGTCTTAGAACACTAGACTATGGTAATATGGGTTACAATAGGTGTAGTATGTTTGGAAATAAATTGTGGTAGTTGAAATCTACAGTAGAATGTGTACATACCCAGATGGTATAAAATGTACTCAATATTTATAGTATGTGATATAAATAATGTATGATTCATTCATATGTTTGATGAAATAAATGTATGTTTTGGTTACTCCTATATCTAACATGTTATATGATGTATTTGATAAGTATGATGTAAATTAAATGAATCTTATGGTTGAATAATATTTGAACAATATTAATTATTGATATGGAGTAAGGAGTGAGATGGACTTTACTATCTTACTAGTCTCACAATGACATATGAAGGCAATCCAATCAAGTGGTGTGTATGAATTTGATTGATCTAGATAATTATTATTTATTATTTATAAAGATTTGGGACAATGTATGTTTAGTGAGACATTATAATTTCATGAGTGTGAATAATATATTTGTATGATATATTTCAATAGAATGTATTTTAATGAGACACTATATGTTTAGTATTAGAATCATACAACACATGGGTACTTACTAGTCTCTCTAAATTCCTACACCGTCACTAACTACTCATCTGTAAAGGGAGGGCCATTTCATGATTGGATTAGTGTGAGTTATAATTTTTCCATGGTTGGTATGGAAAATCACTCAGATGATGCTCTCCCTCCCCACAATAGTACTACTTATTGAGATGACACTTAAGATTACCACAAATACTTGAGTTTGAGAACTATGCTCCAAAGAAGCTATGTATCTATATGTACATTGTATTGTATTGTACTTATCATTGAATATTGTCATAAGAAGTTTTAATTACTTACTATTATACTTGGATAGTGGTGGCTATAGACTTGTTACAGTTGTATTAGAATTAATGTGATTACTTTCTATATTCACATTATGACATGTACTCTCATGATATTAGAGATCAATATTATGTGATGTATTATAATTGTAGCTATTATCACACCTTGTGTATGTCTTGTGGTATCTATATATTCTCATGGTGAAATATATATTTGGTATATGTATTTAATTAAAAAAAAATTATGTATTTCTATACCTAATCCAATAGGGTTGTTACATGTGGTATGAGAGTTGTGGCTAAAACTCTAAGACCTAATGAGTCCATTTATGTTTTCATGTTTTTATGTTCATCAATGTGGACCTAATGACATGAAGTATTTCAATAGTATTTAGGAATTGTGGTGCCTCAGTGCAAAACCATGTTGCACCATGATTGGAGTTTTGAGACTTGATAGATCCTCGAGTATGGATTGGTGACTTTCATAAGTATGTGACATTCATGAAAAGTATGTGATATAATAAGTGTGAATTCTTAGGAGATATATTAACCTATGATAATTGATTTAGGTTTGGTTTATCAAATGTCCCAATGCTGATGGTTGTATATAAAACTTAGGTAGATGAGTATATAATGTATTTTATGAGTTATGAGCAAAATATTTCTACCTTAGATTGATCACTTATATCAAACACCTCAAATATGATTTCATACTTCATGGTAATCAAGTCACGTTTACCATTTGTGTTTTGTGTAGTGAGTGATTATAAGTATGGGAAGATTATCTCTTATATTTATATTTGAGTTTTAATTTTTGTGCCTTATTTTCACTAATCCTAGGAATAAAAACTTTTATAAGACCAATTTTAATTTTGGTGCGACCTAATATGGTGGGAATTTACTTAAAGTAGAGTATTGTTGTATTGGTTGAGAATCCCTATGTGTTGGGAGATTTTTTTGGTTGGCACCCTTAAGTTACATGGATTAGGAAGGAGTGTCACCTCTCTTATTTAGCTTAAAGGTAAATTGATATTATCTCATTATCCTTGATAACATTAAGCTATCAAGAGGATTCATATTTTTCATGGTGTTGAATTAGTGTTCTCTTAGATAGGAACTTGTTTTTGAATTGTTGTTTGATCATATTCCATTGAGGTTGTGGGAAATGCCTTCTACTTCCTATATAGAGATAAGTTGTAGGATTGGTTGAATTGATACATCCATGTGATTAATCTTTTATTTTCCTCGATTGTGTAAATATATTGTGAAACTATACTTAAAAATTTGGTAAGTGGATAGTGTCTTGGCATAATTGAGTTGTAGTGTTTTAATTTACCCAATGAAAGCATGTAGGAGTTTTCTTTTGAGATGATAGTTGTCCACTATTCATTTATGACTCTTTAGAGTCCCTATTTATCTAACTTATGATTTTAAGACCATGTGGGGTCATAAACCTTGAATTATATACTAAATTTTGTATCAAGAATTATAAGTTAATTATAATTAACACCCATGATTTGTTTTATATTGTTCTCTTTTTCTTAAATAATTTTGTTTTGAACATATATTTTTATACCTTTCACCAAAAGTGAGTAGGGTATAATATGTGCAGAACATCTTGTCAATCTAGGGGTTGAGATAAACTTTTAATTTATGGTATTATAGCTAAGCAAGTAGAGAGATATTATTTTCTTGTTCCCTTATAAGGTTGTAAGGATGGTTTGATCCTTGGCCTTTGTATATTATGTTATATTTAACATTATTTCCTTTTAACCATGAATATAATAGAATAAGTTAAGCTGTGAAATATGATACTAGTTATGTGTGGTTAGTGGTAATTTAATATAATTATGGATTGATTTTATGATTTATCTTGAATGTAGATTGATAAGTTTAGAATTATTTAACTCATATTAATGATTTCTATGATCTATTATCATATAATTGGGATTCACTGAACATTATGCACATTGTAGAGATCATTAGGTCATGGGGTCCTAAGGGAAGAGTGTATTGGAGGTAAAATCACTGAGAGAGGGTGAATTAGTGATGCAATATAATCCAATTCAATTCCCAAATATTATACATTCAACATACATCAATCTTGATCAAGCATCATAAACATGAAAGCACATACATCTAAAGCATACATAAGATCATACATCACATTAACACATCAAATACGTGGGAAACCCTCTTAGGGGATAAAACCCATTAAAAAATTAAAGATGGAATAAATTCATATAAATACAAGATTCAACATTTATACCAACACCAACTGATTAAGGAGCACCCACCCCTTAATTTAGTCAAGCACCCACTTGACCTTTAGATAGCTCCAACTAGCAAAGAGGCTACAACCCCCTAGGCAACCAAGCACCAAATTAGGTACCTTGATCTAGTATCCACCTTTGATTTGATGTCTTCTACACCTAATGATGAAATTATCTTACTTGCAGTCTTTCCCCTTTATACTCTCATAAAATTTTACACACAAGTAATGTATCCAAAACACATTTTTGGATCACTCTTCACAACCAAAAAACCTATAACATCTCTATCATAAAAATAACATGACCTGTACATCATGAAAACACTTTTTAACCTACTCATATCTTCAATCCATCCACTAAGCATACTCTCTCAATCAGCCTTTGGGGCTTACTTACTCAATCTACCTCTTCAAGGCTTATTAGGTTCAATAACCCATGAGTTCACATTCATCAAATAGATTAGATAAACATGATTGATCCTCTTTATTTTATAATGGTCATCATTGACTTGTACCTTCTCTTTCAAAGGTTCTTTTTCTCAATATCACATCTACTATTTTCTTCATTAACTTCACAAGTCTAGAAACCAGTGCCTTGGTCTCCACTATTTATAGAGTCTTCATGCATATCACCATCTAAGTCACCAATAATACTTGTATTAACACTTAATAAATATTACATAGCTCAATACCATCTGTACATGTTTTCCATATCAACTATGGGTCACACTTAAGCAGCTACGCCTTTAAATTAGGCCTTATCAACCCTTGTAGGTCTTATAGAGACCTATTCACCCAATTAACACTTCATCTATCAAGTTAAGAACATAAAATCAATTTTAATTACATGGGTCAACTCCATATGATCCTTATGTCATATTAAAATGATTAATCATGATAAATCACTCTTATGTTAAAGCATAATTTGGTTAAACAACATTCAGTACATTATAGCACCATTAACGAGCATATAATCAAATTTGAATCTCCATAAAATTATCTATACAAACGTTCAAACCTTCTAACTAGGTTTTCTAGATGTGCCTTGAAGTCCTCTACAACTTTTATTTTTACACCATCAATAAATTCTACATATATCAAAAGTTATATCACAAAAAATGAGCATTGGTTTTCCCTTGCAAATTCAAATATTTAAATTCTAATGGTCACTGAGCATATGTTAAATCTCAAACATGTTAACCTCATCTTGTGATCCCTAATAAATTAAAAAAAATACATACCATTGATATCTATGGATTAACTAGGTCTTTATCTTGCAGTGTTCACCATTGATCTAAGCTCTAAGGTCCCATGATTGCGCCACTTGATAGCTCTGTGTGCCTTCTACACATTTGAATCTTTGACTTTGATTCACACCATTTATATTTTAATAGTATGAATTCCCATGAACTATTGATCTTCTATCTAAGATCTTTAAATGTGACATATGTCATTAATGTATTCATTCTTTGACATATTGACTTTTATGCACACCATTAGATCAAGATCTATGATTTAATGTGCACCATTAGATCTATTGACTAGTTGACCTCAGACTTCAATGATGTTAAAATTGATGGTATCTAGCCCATCATAGTCTATGAGTACAAATTTGAAGATTTATATCTCAAGTTATAAAACACTTCAGGACTCCAGATCTTCAAGGTACCTTATTGGCACTATAGACAACATCTCTAAGAAATCATTTGACCTTGGTTGACTTTTTGAGTATTAAAAATAAATACACAAACTTGTTGGTTCATTCATGTTTGCATGATAGTTTGTGATGGTTTGGATTCTCTTAAACTATAATATGCCTATTTATCATTATAAATAATCAAATAACACACCAGAGCTTCATCAAAGCATTTGTGGATGTCTTAAAACTTTTTCTTTATCATTATAGACCTGAAAATGTGCCATATCTCTCTAAGCTATCAAACACAACCTCTTTGGAATTTATGTACTAGATCACATTCTCTCTTTGACATCAATGACAACATAACATCAATGACCATGCTAAACAATTTCCACCTTTGTCATTAATGGAAAAACACACTAGAAATGACTTTATTTGTATAATGATTTCATTCTAATCTTTCTCCCCCTTTGACATTAATTATAAAGGATCTATTATTTAACATGCAACAATTATTTCTCAACATCATGTATGCATTCAAATACTATTTAAGATGCTCAGGATACTTACATACTTTCAAGGATATGAACAATTATTCCCCCTTTAACATACATTAATCTAAATTTGGACCTGTATGATCCTTAGACCTGAGGAACTACTCAAAAATCTTAGAAATATCCCCCTAACATCATGATCCATATCTTTTCATATATTTTGAGACCATATTTATACAAACAACTCACACATGCTCCATGACTACACTCTTCTTTGATCATACATAGCTTTTGAGCTTAGGTATCCTTTGAGCACCTTCAAACCATCTCCACACTTACCTTCATACCTTATTACTTTGGGCTACCTCCATGATTACCTTTAGATGAACAAGCCAATATTCAAACAAGAAAGAAACATAAAAACAACTAAAAAACTCGTTTAGGAACAGCCATGCCTTTGTCATTTGGAGAAAATGATCAAAGACCACTCTTTTCTTCACTAGCCTTACCTAGAGGCTTAATACCCCTACTTGAACCTTGAATCACCCATATATTTCTATGTATGCACCTTCAAGAGTTTAAATTACATATTTGAAATATAACCATTCCCCCCCCCCCTCCCCTCCCCATGTATGCCAAAATGAAATACTCAGATCTTCCTCTGCAATAGACTTCCTTCATAAACCCACCATGTAATTAGCCCTTCATTATTATAGATACTCCTCCATGGAACCAACCATGCACATCCAAAAGACTATGAAAGAATTTTTAATCACCCATTTGGCCATTTAAACTAATTAAGTAGCCTTAGACCTCAAATAATTAGGATAACCACTTTTCTAATAAAGGCCAAAACATTAGGTTTGTATAACAACAATGGTCAACATACTATCTTCCAGTTAATGCCATCACTTGAAAATTCTTCCACACCTGTAGGTCACCAATGCACTCTTGTGGACCAAATTTTGATCTCATAATCCTTTGGAAATACATACTTCATATACCATGGTTTTTGACCTGCATACCTTTAAGCACAAACTGGGAAACCCAAGAGCAAATAAAAATTCTCCAATTGCACACAAAACGCCTTCAAGGATTTAAATGGCCTAGATGACATATAAATAAATTCATCACACCTTTATATGAAACTAATACACCTTGAAAACTTGAAATTCTTAAAATGACACTCGAAAATATTTATACTCTGCATGTAGACCTTCAAGACCAAAATTCTTGAACATATCTTGAGCACACATACTTGTAGTGTAGATCTTGAAAGAACAACTCAAAAAGTAATCACCTTTAGATCACTAAAAATTTTCATGTCTCAACCATGACTATAACATCTCACATATGGTCCCCCTTAGCCACACACATCTTCAAATGATATTATTATCCTTCAACATCAATCAAAGCTCAGTTGGCATCCACCGTATTTCCTCTCACTTGTCAATTGTCTCCTTGAAGCTTAGATAGAGACACCCTGACCCAAAATGTCCTAGAATAATGTGAAACTAGGAGTTTTAAACAACTCCTCATATTCTTTATCCTCTTTGGTCATCTGATATTGATAGTTCTTCTTCTTCTTCTTAGGCTTAAGATAAGTAACATAATCATCCACTACAATATTCTCCTTTTCTTCTAAGATAGAATTGAAAACATAAGGAGATAACATAGATTCATGACATACCTTTTCATCTAAAAAAAGAACCTCATCAATGTGCATTGATAATTTATGTTTTTTGCATGGAAATTTCTCAATAATAACATGATGTTCTCTTGGATCCATACATACCTCAAAACTAGACTCAACTAGCACCTTGGTCTTTTATTTGAGATAAATTTGAAATGACGTTTGATTCTCCTTTTCTATCTAGATAGGTGACACATTCTCTTGGCATTTTTGAACCTTCTTCAAATCTGATTCCTCTTTTGATTTAATAGGAAGTCCATTTTGATCTTTTAACTCAACTAAATTAGTTTTTTTGGTCGTTACTTCCTTATGATTCCATGCCAAGGATTGACCTTTCTTAAGCACACTAGGATTTCCATGCTCCTTCTTTTCATTTGAGATCTTACTTATACACAATATTGTAATATGACCAATTTGATGACAACTAAAATGAATAACATCATTCATACCTTTTGGTTAATGAATATTATGAATCTCAGCAAACATACCATCTTGTCTCTTAGGTTCATTATGCTTAAGCTTAACTATCTTTTGTCTCCATACCTAGGTTAATATTTTATCATTAATTTTGGAGTACAATCTATAAATATATCCCATTTCATGACAATCATATTAGATTAAATTGTCCATACCTCTACCTGACAAGTTATTCTTTCTTCTACAGTTTCTTGCCTTATGACCAAACCCGTGACAAGCATAACAATGACCATTAAAAGATATTCCATATCTTGAAGCATTTGTATGTCTAATTAGTTTATTCATTTTGCCTTTGACTTGATTTAACTTCTTGTCTTTCATGCTACCATCCTATTTGCCTTGTTCTAATCTCTTTTGTTCTTCTTCAATCTTGCCTATGTTGACAACAAATTTATCATGCTCATCGTTCAATGAATACATCTTGGTCTCTCATTGAACATTCTCATCCTCTTTAGCTCTCATACTTGAACTTGTAGCCTCTAACTAAATTCTGAGAACTTGGATAGTCTCTTTATTCCTCTTACCTTCTTTAGCCATGTCATCCTTCAATCTACATATTTTCTCTTCAATAATCTTTATAGAATCATTATTATAATTCAAATCATCATGCTCACTTTTATTTGAACTCAATTTGGCATTTGTTTCTTCTAATTTAGTCTTGAGATGTCTATAAAATTCCACTTTGGAACTCAAAATTGGCTTTGTAACCCTTAATTGATCCTCAAGAATGTTGATCTTCTTTTTATCATCTTTGATCTTGAGCTTACCTTCATGGATTCTATCTCCTTATTGAGATTGATGCACTCATCAATAATAACCTTAAGTTCGAGGCCATAATATTTTTTTGAGCTTCTTCTTGATCATACACTCTCATCTTACCACTATACTTCTCAATAAGTGCCTTGAGCTTATTTTATTTTTATTTTCTTGATTTTAGATAAGCATAAGTAACATATACTTGAGCATTCAACTCTTGATTCTCTTTCTTTAATTACTTATCCATATTGTACCTTGGATCACCTTGAAGTGGTTAAAATTTCATACAAGGTCCTGCTCTAATACCAATTATTCGAGGTATAATCATTGAGAGGGGGGGTGAATCAATGATGCAAGGTAATCCACTTCAATTCCCAACTCTTATACATTTAACAGACATCAATATTAATCAAGAAACATAAACATGAAATCACATATATCTAAATCATACATTAGATCATACATCACATGAACACATCAAATACATGGGAAACCCTTTTAGGGGATAAAACCCACTGAACCCTAAAAAATAGACTAAAATCATATAAATTATTCATGCATATCACCATCTACATTAGCCATAATACATGTATTAATCATTAAGACATCTTACATAGGTCAATATTATCCTCACATGTTGTCCATAACAACTATGGGTCACACTTAAGCAGATATGCCTCTCAATTAGGCCTTATTAGCCCTTATAGGTCTTATGGAGACCTATTCACCCAATTAGCATGTCATTAAGCAAATTAAGAACATAAGATCAGTTTTAATTACATGGGTCCACTCCATATGATCCTTAAAACATCTTTAGATGATTACTCATGCCAAAGCACTCTTTTACTAAAGCACAATTTGCTTAAACAGCATTAAATAAAATATAGCACCATTAATGAACATAAAATCAACATTCAAGATCCATAACTTTGTTTGTATAAAAATTCATACTTTTAATTAGGTTATCTGGATGTGCCTTGAAGTCCTCTATAACTATTATTTTTACATCATCAAGAAATTCTTCATATATCAAAATTTATAGCACAAAAATTGAGTATTGGCTTTCCCTCACAAATTCAAATATTTAAATTCCAACAGTCACTGAGCATATGTTAAACATCAGACACATTGACCTCATCTTATGCTCCATATTTTTTTTGACTAAATACACACTATTAATATATATGGATTAATCAGGTCTTTATCTTGCAGTTCTCACCATTGATCTAAGCTTTGAGCTCTCATGATTGTGCCTATTGGAAGCTCTGCATGCCTTCTACACATTTGCCTCTTTGACTTCAACTCACACCATTGATCTTCTATCCAAGATCTGTAAATGTGATACATATCACTATCACATTTATTATTTAATATATTGACTTTTACATGCACCATTGGATCAAGATATGTGATTTAACACACACCATTAGATCTACTGACTAGTTGACCTCATATTTCAATGATGTTAAACTTGACGGTCTCTAGTGCATCACAGTTTATAAGTGAAAATTTGAAGATTTATATCTTGAGCTAGAAAACATTTCAAGACTCCAAATATTCAGGGTACCTTCTTGGCACTATAGACAATATCTCCATGAAATCCTTTAACCTCGATTGACTTTTTGAGTACTAAAATTAAATGCATAAACTTGTTGGTTCATTCATGTCTGTATGATGGACTATTATGGTCTGGATTCTTATAAGCTAGAAAATGCATGTTTCTCATTTTAAATGATCAAGTGATACACCAAAGCTTCAACAAGACATATATGGATGCCTCACATCTTATTCTTTATCCTTATAGACTTTAAAATGTGCCATATCTCTCCAAGCTATCAAACATAACCTCTTTGTCATTCATGTACTAAAATCAAATACTCTCTTTGACATCAATGATAACCTAACATCAATGACCATTCTCAAAAGAGTGGTGAATTAGGAACATGAGTTATAAGCAATAGGATGGAATCCTACTTAATCTCACATTGATTTATTTATTACTAAATTGGATTTGATAGACGGACTTATCGAATCTAGGATTTGAGAAGCAAAACTTGTCAAATTCAAGCATATAGCCATATGCATGTATACTATGGATGAGTATTCCATAATTTTGTATACATTATAAATATATTATTTTGTGTTCCTATTCATTGTCATAATTGTCAGGAGTTTTGTGGAGTAGTGACAAAATTGACATGTTATACTTATCTGAAGCTACACAGAGTAGCGATAGTATTAACTTATGCACATTATTCTTGTCAAGATCCCTAAACACTTTTCTATCGGATGAGAAAAATACTCTCTAAGTTAGAGAGATATTCAATGGGGCTATAATTTTTTTTGTGGACCTCTTCTTGGTCATTGTTTTGACTTGAATAAGGATCTCATGTGTTTTAGAAAGTTAGGGAAACTTTAATTGAGATATGTGGACCCTTTAAAGAAACATGAGCAGTTAGTCGTATAGTATATAGGATTATCTTGATGGTTTTGGACCTTGAGGTAGTCATGATAAAACCAATTAGATTAAGTAATACTCATAACCATGTTTTCACAATAGGAAGATGTCTTTGAACAAGATCTTGTAAGACCAACACTCTGGGAATAGTGCAACTTGATATAACTATAGTGAGTTCTACAGATAATTTCCCATTCACTACTTAATTTGATATTGTATGTCATGTTTTTGATTTGATAAATAATGTTTTTAAATTCAAAATTTATGTTTGAATAAGATTCATCAAGGATGATGACTGGCTCTAGGGGGAAGGATGTTACATCTTGATTACTCTCAAGCAAATTTAGTAGATTATATGTGGATATATATATATAGTTGACAAATTTAGATTTGGATATTTTTATCTAAACTATGAGATAAATGTTGTTATGGGTTAGTAGGATATTGCTTAGGCTAAATGATCACACTACTATGAGTTAAATGTAAGTATATATTTACTTTATGATCATGGTAATTTGTCATTTCAACTATAATTATGATAAATGTATATCATGACTATTATGGTGTAACTACCTATTTTTTGGTGAGGGTGATGTAGGTCAATCCATCCCTTAGAGTGTGATAGAGGGAGAGCATCATCAAAGAGGGTGATGTAGATCGAGATGTTGGAGGATAACACATGAAACAATTGGTACCCTACACACACCATAGATATGTAGATGCATTAGAAGTGGTTATCATAATATATTTAGATGTTTTTTTTATTAAATAGTCATTTTAACCATGATCTACTAACCCTAATTAATGATCTTATGGAGTTCATTATGCATGATTTACATAGTTAGGATAAATTCTAGTTATTTATTTTATTTTGAGCAAATCATCATAAATATTAAAGTATTATTATTAAGATATTTGAAAAAAAAAATAGCAATTACACACACACACACACACGTATGTATAATTTCTATTTTATTTTTTTCAAATATCTTCATAATAATACTTTAATATTTATGATGACTTGCTCAAAATAAAATAAATAACTAGAACTTATCTTAACTATGCATATATATATTCAAAGGAATATATTGTTAAAAAAAATCAAAGCAAAAAGTGATTAAACAAATAAAATAATGGTAAGGAACTATTAATGGAATAAAATCAAATTGAATATACATATTTGGGAAATAAATAAACCAAAGGGAATAAAAGTAAAAAAAATAGTTTTAAAGCAAGGGGCTACGCCTACTTATGGGGGATAAAATTAAGAAGGAAAGGGGGCTATTATACAGTTGGGGATTAGGATTCTTGTCCACTAGAATATAACCAACTAGGATTCTAGATGGACACTTGAATTAAATACTTCTATTGTTAAATCAAGGAGATGGGCGATACTTCAAATCTAATAGAATCAATCAATTAATTAGGTTGTAGGATATTCATAAATGAAATCTGGAAATTCCAAGTAACTATTTTTACTCCTCTTAATTTGGATGGATTAAATAGTACCCTAGCAAATAATCATTATTTGTGAAATGACATGATTAATATAGAAAACCATAATTAGGTGCTAGCACTAAAACACCATTTAAGCATGTATTTAGTAGATAGTAGATTTTTGTAATAATATATTAAATATTATTTTGGCTAGGACATCTTAGTATCATTGTGCTAAAAATAGATATTAATGTATGAATTTATATTGAGTTGGACTTAATGAACTTGCAGTGATCTGCTTGAGTAACACTTTACTTAGAAAGGCATCTTTGAACTGACAGTTTTTATAAGACATCATTGTTTGGTTTTGTCATTTTCATAGCAATCTAGGAATTATTGGTTATTCTCCTTGCTTGTGTGAAAGACTTATAGGATGAAGTCACTGTAGTTCTACTGAGGAAATTGATACATGTATATATTAATAAAAAAATAAGGCATTGAATATATATACTAATAAATTGCTAATTATATTATTGATAAATCATTGTTTATGATTAAAGCTTGCTATTTTAAGACTTTAGGCATCAACTTAAATAGTCTATTTTGAAGACAGATTAGGCAAGCATTGATATTATCAAAGTCTTTTGAAACATGTAAGTCTTTAAACATGCTAAATTATGTTTTAAGGAAGTGTAGTTATATATAGAAGCATGTTGAAGTTATAGGCATCATCCTATAGAAGAATTAGCTTCTTTTGTTTTGGACTATCACCCTTGTGTTGATATGTCACTATAACTATATTATAACCTTATAATATTAGTTCGTTGAAAATAGTTATGGTGTCATCATTTTGAATCATGGTTAGATTATTTAAATGGATAAACATTTTAATATAGGGTTCATTATTATGGTTAAGGTGTCTTTGTCCTTCTCTATCTTGCTATAACATACCCTAGTCATTTTAAAATATGTTGGAAAAGTATTGAATCTCAATTTATTAGATTTTGATACAAAAAAAAGAATCTTGCTATAGCATTGCTAAACATATATCTATTTCCAGCATTGGTTTATGTAATTATTATTTTCATGAGAGAGTCACCTATCTATGGAAAAGTTAAGACATTTTTTATTTTCTTTACTATGCATTTAATTTATAATTGTAATATTCATCCTCTCTGATGGAATCTGGTTCTTGTTCAAATTTATGTTAGCTAAAGTCATTGTTTCATATATGACATCACCCTATACTTTTACCCACCTAGCTAGGGTTTTTGAAATGTTTATACCTTTCATAATTATGTTTCTTAGTGCAAGAGTAAATTAATATAATGAACAATGTGATTTATATAAAGAATGTCAACCAACATTACTAGTTATAAAAATATTTAGTATTGGTTACATTGTTGGGATTTAGATTGGTGTTTAACTATGTATTTAACATTCAATATTTTTCCTATAGATTTAGCTAACTATTGAAATGTTTTATGAGGTATAAACCGATAGTTATAATAGAAGTACCTTAATTAGTTAACAAAACTAAATCATCGGTGAACATTGTTATTTATTGACCCATGTCTAAACCATGAACATAGTTGATTAAATGTCAATTAAATATGTTTTTTTATTTAGGCATTAGGTAATGCTAAGGGAAGTTATATAGATTTGATGAGGAGATTTTAACTTATCCATCTATTGAAGTGAAAATCATATGGGTTTTATAAATTTGATTAATGAAGATCATAAAAACATAAAACCAATGTTTAATATAAACGTTTTGAGCTTTATAAATATTTACACGATAGCTATAGTATGACAAACCCTATGGAGTATTAAGAATACCTGATGAAATCCATCATATATGATCTGACGATTGTAACAAGTTATGTGTTTGTGACTATTAGCAAAATGTTTATTTTTGTAAAATAGGGGTAAACAAGCCTAATAGCATATTTATAAAAATTGGAGTACATTCTTGATGTTATAATCCTTAGGTGGAATATTAACTACAAATTGATAGGTTTACATAGGGATAATTTAGCAAATGATTTCTTGTAAACCCCTAAATATAAATCAAATGTTAAACTGGATTTATTATGTTTTGGTAAAATGAGGTTATAGATTTTCTAGTTGTTGTATGCAATGTGTGTGTCCATGTTTTTATGACTAATTCATTAAATTATTTTTTAGGCTTCTAAATTTTGATTAAAAACACTAAACTAGGGTTTTAAAATTGCATAAAATTAGGGTACCTACATGTGTTGTATTTTATGATGTACAAGTGTTGGTATATAGGGATTATATCTATGGTTCAAAAGATGATTGGAATAATTCATTAAGTTTCTTAGGAATCAGGAATTATAACCCTTTTGAATAGTCTCCTATAAGAAAATGAGTCATTAGAATGAAAATTCATAATGGGTTATGAATTATTTGACTCTCTACTAATAATATGAGTGACTGTTAGTCATATATATTCAGTATGGAATGCTTGTGTGAATTACATACTATGAGTGGGTTAATATGTATAAATTTTTAGTTATACTTAGTGTATAATAGTACATTATGATGCATGTTTATATGTTGTGATGATTTATAATGCTTATAAGTAGTTTAATTTAGGGTATACCTAGGTGGTATAATTTTGTGTTATTTTCTTGTTATTATCTGCATGGATTGTTTGATTTTTGAAATAATAAGTTTGGATTATGTGTTATTATGTTGTTAAGAACCTATGATAGTATGGGATATCATAGGGTGCTATGGTATAAAATAATATTGTACCTAGATGGTACATATTTTAATTATTATGCCTAAACTCATTTTTGCATTTGACTATTTTCCTATATACATGCTGATTATTGCTATGGTTAACATGTTTTGTATCAGTTGGTAAGACTTGATGCATGCATGCATGCAACCTTTGAGAGTTTAAAAAATGTTGTGTTGGTGTGTTAATGTGTTATATGGGAAATATGATTTGATTCATTATATATAGTTACTTGTATAATATCTTATGTTTCCATGAATTTAAGACTACTTTATATGACAATTTTGGAAAAACTAGTAGTTATGTCTTATAACACTAGACTATGGTAATATGGGTTATCATAGGTGTAGTATGTTTGAAAATAAATTGTGGTAGTTAAAGTATATATTTCAATGTGTATGTAATCAGATGGTATAAACTATAGTCATTATTTCTAGTATGAGATAGAAATAATGTAAGATTCATTCATATGTTTGACAGAATAAATGTATACTTTGGTTACTCCTATATCTATCATGTTATATGATGTATTTGATAAGTAGGATGAAAATTGAATGAATTTATGGTTTAATTGTATTTTACTAATCTATATTAGTTATACGAGTAAGGATTTAGATGGACTTCACTAGTTTCCTAGTGTCATAATGATAGATGAAGACAGTCTGATCAAGTGGTGTGTATGAATTTAATTGATCTAGATCGTTATTATTAATTATTTGTAAAGATTTGGTAAAAAGGATGTTTGGTGATACATTATAATTTCATGAGTTTTATCCACATATTTTTATGATATATTTCAATAAAATTGATTTCTATGATACACTGCATGTTTAGTATTAGAATCATACAACACACAAGTACTTATCTCTCTAGATTCCCACACCATCAATAACTACTCATTTATGAAGGGAGGGACATTACCTAATGGGATTAGTGTGGGGTATTTTTGGTCTATGGTTGGTGTGAAAAAGTTCTTGGATGATGCTTTCCATCCCTAGAATAGTACTACTTATTGATACGACACTTTAGATTACCACATATACTTGAGTTTGAGAACTATGCTCTGAGGAAGCCATGTATCTATATATACATTATATTGTACTTATAACTTAATATTGTCATGAAATTTTGTAATAAATTATTATTTTACTTAGATAGTGGTGGTTGTATACTTGTTACAGTTGTAGTAGAATTAATGTGATTACTTTCTATATTCATACTGTGATATTTACTCATGATATTAGAGATCAATATTATGTGATGTATTATGATTGTATCTATTTGTGTATGTATTGTGATCTCTCTATATTATCATGGTGAAATTTATATTTGGTATATCTATTTAATAAAAAAATTCATGTATTTCTATGTATAACCCAATAGGGTTGTTACATGTGGTATCAGAGCTATGGATCAAAATCTAGGACCTAATGAGTCCATTTACATTTTCATGTATTTCTATTCATCAGTGTGGACATAGTGACATGAAGTATTGTACTAGTATTTAGGAATTTTGGTGCTTCAATGTAGAACCATGTTGTACTATGATTGGATTTTTAAGACTCAATAGATCCTTTGGTATGTATTGGTGACTTTCGTAAGTATGAGACATTCGTAAAATGTGTGTAGTATAGTAAGTATGGACCCTTAGGAGCTCTATTACCCTCTTATAAGAGATATAGGCTTGGTTTATCAAATTTCACAATGGTTATGGTTGTATATGAGACATGGGTAGATGTGTATATAACATAGTTCTTGACTTATAATCAAAATATTTATACCTTAGTTTGATCACTTAGATTAAACACCTTGAATATGATTTCATCTTTCATGGTAATCAAGTCACCTTCACCATTTTTGTTTTGTGTTGTGAGTGCATATAAGTACAGGATAATTATCTCTTATATTTATATTTGAGCTTTAAATTTTGTGCCTTATTTTCCCTAATCATAAGAATGGAAAATTTTATAAGACTGATTTTAGTTTTGGTACCACCTAGTGTGGTGGGAATTTGCTTGCAGTAGAGTGTTGTTGTCTTGGTTAAGAATACCTATGTGTTGGGAGCTTGTTTTGGTTCTCACCCTTGAGTTATGTGGATTAGGGAGGAGTGTCACCTCTCTTAGTTATATTATAGGTAAATTGATATTATCTCATTATCCTTGATAAAATTAAGCTACAAAGAGGATTCATATTTTTCATGATGTTGAATTAATGTTCTCTTAGATAGGAACTTGTTTTTGAATTGTTGTTTGATCATATTCTATTAAATTTGTGGGAAATGCCTTCTACTTCCTGTTGAGAGAAAAGTTGTAGGATTAGATAAATTGATACATCCTTGTGATTAGGATTTTATTTTCCTAAGTTATGGAAATAGATTATGAAACTATACTTAAAAATTTGGTAAGTGGATAATGTCTTGACAAAATTTAATTGCAGTTTTTTCCTTTACCCAATGAAGGTATGTAGGATTTTTATTTTGAGAAGATAATTGTCCACTATTCACTTATGACTCTTTAGAGTCACTATTTATCTAACTTTTGATTTTAAGACTATGTGGGGTGGAAAACCTTGAATTATATACTAAATTTTATATTAAGTATTATAAGTTGACTATAATTAACTCCCATGATTAGATTGAATTTTTCTCTTTTGATTAAAGCATTTTATTTCGAACATATATTTTTATACCTTTCACTATAAATGAGTAGGGAATAAGATGTGTGAAAAATATTGTCATTCTAGAGGTTGAGATAAACTTTTAATTTATGGAATTATAGCCAAGCAAGCAAAGAGATATTGTTCACTTATTCCCTTATAAGGTTTTAAGGATGGTGTGATCATTGGCCTTTGTATGTTATGTTAGATTTAACATTATTTGCTTTTAACCATGAAAATAATAAAATAAGTTAAGCTGTGAAATATGGTACTAGTTATGTGTGACTAGTGGTAATTTAATACAATTATGGATTGATTTTATGAAATCTATTGTATGTACATTGATACATTTAAAATTATTTAACTCATTTTAATACTTCTATGATCTTTTAGCATAGAATTAGGATTCATTGAATAATACACACATTGTAGAGATCATTCGGTCATGGAGACCTAAGGGAAGAGTGGTGAATTAGGAATATGAGTTATAAGAAATAGGATGGAATCCTAATTAGTCTCATGTTGACTCGATTGTTACTGATTTGGATCCAATAGATGGACTTGTCGAATCTATGATTTGATAGGTGAAACTTATTAAATTCAATCATATGGCCATATGCATGTATACTATGGATGGGTATTCCATGATTTTGTATACATTGGATATATAATATTTCTAGTTCCTATTCATTATCATACTTATCAAGCGATATGTGGAATAATTACAATATTGACATGTTATACTTATCTAAAGCTATGCAAAGTATTAATAGTATTAACTTATGCACATTATTCTTTCCAGGATCCCTAAACACTTTTCTCTAGGATGAGAAAAATACTCTCTAAGTTAGAGAGATATTCATTGGGGGTGGAAGGCTTTTTATGGAATTCTCCTTGGTCATTGTTTTAACTTGTTGATTTAAGGTATTTGGGAATATTGGTGTATTATTCTTAATTTAGTTAAAGGGTATGAGTAGTAAAATTAGTAAATAAATATGTAATAATTAAGCTACTAAGTTATATAAATTAGATTGAAATTTTGACCTTTCTAAAAATATTAATAAGAGGGAGAGAATAAGACTTAGATAAAAACTATCTGATATAGGTGAGATAGGGTCTAAGATTCATTGTACAAGACTAGGACACTATCACAAACCAAGATCTGACCTTCCTTTTATGATTAGATAGGAGTATTGAAAGTGGATAAGAGTGGCATCAGTGTTGTAGTCCAGCTCTATCACTATCGTCTAGGAGATTTGAGATTTTTAAGTTTAGTTTACTATGTTTGTGTGACCCTGTCTATGAAGTTTTGGTAGTTGGAAGTCAATAGAGCTCCTTGTAGAGTAGATTCTGTCTTCAAACCTTATACTCCATTGTGATTTGACCTATTTTTATAAAGAGGGGGAGGAGGTTAGTGTGTGTAAGATTCACTGAATGTGTATCCACACCCCTTGTATGAGTGCACTACCTACATACCAATAATTTGAAGAGGGATCAAGCCAAATGTAGTTCTCCCACTTGATGTGCTTTGTGAAATAGTGTGTATGAATATTTAAAATTCTAAATTATATGTGCTTAAGGTGTATAGGTACTAGTGTAAGTATTTAGATAAACTTGGAAGTGTATTGGCTAGGTGTATGCAGGGAATAAGAAAGATTACTTGAGTAGTCTTGCTTGTATTCTTGCTTGCTTAGTGATATTTACCAACCCTTTCCAAATGATCTTTAAATGGGATTTTATAGGGATATATTGGTCATGGGTTGAATGTGTTCACATTAGGTTGACAAGGAGAAGGATGGGGAACCAAAATAAACTAATCATTGAGGCCAAAAATGCACTTGGATAGGAGCATCAAAAGTAGAGAGGAGTGGCACCAGTGCTATAGTCATGGAAAGAGCTATCTGGTTGAGGTAGGATTAAGTATAGAAGGCTTAGGATGACTGAGAATTAGTGAAAACATGCCTATGAGGGTCATGAGAGTAAGAAAGAGGGACCTATGGGTTGAGTTTCATAATCCACACTCAAGTTATTAATTTTAACATTTTATATGACTACATTCTTCCCCCTTCCCACCCCCCCCACTTTATTCTAGTGATGCCTCAAAGGGAAATACTAGGATAAAGGAAAAATAGAAAGCAGACTTAAACTTACCTACAAGGGTGAAGCTCATGACATTGTGTAATGTTGCGTGTGCATAAAGAGATCAAACTATGAAGTGTGAATCTATTGTGATGTTAAGTGATGCTATATGATTTTGAGTAATGATGGATGATGTTGTACCAAGAGTAATATCATGAATGGAGTTGAGTGCTCAATCCCTTAGAAGTGGCTCAAGAATACAAAGGATGGCCCTTTGGATCCATTATCATGTACTAAGTAAATCTAGGTGATCATGCATGTGTTAATTGATGTTTAGACTATGTGTCCAATCCATTTAAATAGGTGGATTACGAATACAAAGGCTAGTTAGTCCTTTGGCACCATCATTGCCCTATGAAGTGAAACTATAAACTGATATCAGTATGAAATGTGTGTTGAATGAAATGGATCCTGAAACCCATGAATGATCTATAATCTAACAATTTTGGTGTAGATATCTAAATGTATGCTAGAAAGTAAGCCACTCTTGGCCACTCTGAAAGATGGAGATTAGGCTTGTATGAAAGCCACTCTAAAATTGGTACACTGGGCTTATATGAAAACCACTACAAAATGTGGAACTTAGGCTTTGTTGGGTCAACTTAAAAATGATGTCAACCAACTACAGATGAAATAAGGCATGCAAATACTAATAATTCCTAGGTAATATGCTAAACTAGAAAAGAAAAGAAAACAAATGCACCGTACACATTGCCCCTAATCATTGGTGTTTGAAACATGGATTTTGATCTAGAAGTTATACCAACTACCATATCTAATACTAGAAGTGAGATCTATCATGTCATGCATAATTCCCCCTATGTCTAGATTTTCTAAGCAAAAGTGTACTAAAAACTACTGATTTTGAACTAGTCTAACTATGCAAAACTATAGTTGAAACAACTTTTTTCCCTGCTTCTTGAAAGTCTAAATTTTTTAATATTTAGATAAGAGCACTAAAAATGAAAAGTAGTGGCATAAATGCTATATTCCAATCTTGGTGCTATTATCCGAGGCCAAATTTTGTAAATGTTCTAACATTTTCACTATTTACCTGGTTTGTTTTGACTGGTTTAATGTCTGGTTATTATTTTGGGTATGCTAAAGGCTAGATTTTTTAAGATCTTTGATCTCTATGATAAAACCCCTATTTGTTTCCCCCTCTTTTAAGGGTAGGAATGAAAACCCTACAATGACTTCCCTTTGAATAAAGATCCCTACAAGTGTGTTATGCTACAAAGATACATGATATAACAATGATAATCGACAAGATATCTCAAGATATAGGATGGTTTGTATTAATAGATTGTTAGATCAATAAGGGTATTCCTAGATAGATATAACAATGTAATAGCATGTGAAAAGTACTGAACTAGAATTGGAAGTGTTAGTTGTTAGTTGTTTAAGGAGGGATAGAGCATGATGTCCATCATGGCATCCAAGAGAGAAAGATAATGCATGATTGGAATTATGACATTGGAAACAATTGAAAAGCAATCAAGAAACAAGAAAAAAAGGCAATAAGAATACAAAAATGGCCAAGGGGCCAAGCAAACAAGGGACTTGGGCACATGTCACTCAAAATGAAAAGTAACCATACAAGGCATGTTCAAATGCCACATACATATACAATTGAAACAAGCAATGGTTGGCACGAGAGCCAAATAACATAGAAGAGTACAAACAAAGGGCATTGGAAAATGTCCCAAGGCACACACATGAATACAAGCAAAGGACATTGGAAAATGTCCTAAAGCATATACAAGAGACAAAAAAAGAATTGATAAATGTAATGAATCTAGCTATGAAAAATAAGAAAGGAAAGAATGTGAATGTTGAAAAGACAATTGCATCTAAATAATCAAAGTAACAGTGTGAAATTATGTAGTACATATTAGGACAAGACTAGTTATATGCTAGGAAATACCCAAGTGTTATATACTAGTGAGTGTTGATAGAGTAATCTATGTAAACTAGTAAGTAATGTATATCAACATGATAACTAGAGTGTGTAGTGTATGAATGACATAATTTAGATGGTGTATTCCTTTATAAGATACCCCTAGTGCATATGCATATCAATGTATGTATCAATGTATAACTAGGATGCCCCCTCAATGGGTGGAGTGAAGCAATCAAGGATCTGGATGTCACTACACACACTCAAAGAAGATTAAGTGAAACATGATAATGTAGATAGATAAATAAACAATAACATAGAATAATAAATTTAAGTCTTATCATGATAATAGAAATGTAAAGCATGGATGATACATATAATCAAAATAATTTTGGCATTTTTTTTGAATTATTTGCATGTTTTTATATTTTGAAATATTTAAATATTTTTGGTATTTTGAAATTTTGTATTATTTTTGTTATTTTTGGAATATGCTATGTATAATAAATTAGGATAAAACTAGGTACAAGAAATATTGAAAAACTATGTATAAGTAATTGAAAATAAGCTATTTACAAGTAATTATGAAAAATTATGTATAAGCAAGGCTGAGAAGAGATGATACTAACTGATGAGTCTCATGGGAGACTCCCTATCATGGTGTCCTATATCAAATAATAGAGTCATGAATGATTTTGAAGCATGAGGGAATATCTATAAATATTACTATGAATATTTGGATTCATTATTGGTATCTTGGAAGTCATAATAACTTGTATTGTTCCACTCATGATTATCATTTTGATTTTGAACCAATAGAATGATAGTGTTGAATTTTATTGTATCTGTATCTTTTCCTTTGATGAAATATGTTTATGAATGATTTGCCTTAGGATGTTCAATAAATCCCAAACCTTGGTGACAAATATTATCAACTACTGGAATAGGATTAGTGATGCCTCGATCATGCTTGCCCAACCCTTGACCTTGATAATCAAACTATTGTAGATATTGTTGACCAAACCCATAATACTTTGAAAGCTGAGCCTCCTTTAAGAAGTAAATTTACATCTTTTTTATGTTTTACCTATTCTTGTGGTACTATTTATTGGTCTAATTTTACTTTTTTATCCTTTTGTTGTTCTGAGTTATGCTTTGATAACCACTTTTGTACTATTTTTAAATTTGAGCCTTTGTGAATGTGTTCTTGTGTCACTGTGGATTGCTTGATTGATTTAGCTTGTATAGGGTCCTCATTATCAATTATCTATTGTATATGTTTTTTCAATGCCAAGCATGAATCTGTGTGATGCCCATGCATTATATAATATACACAATAATATCTAGATTTCCTCACTAGATGTAGAAGAGGTAGTTTAATCAACTTAGATTTAATCATTTCCCTTAATACCTCACTTGAACTCTTATTTTATCTTATAATGATTTTTGAATCACTAGTTGTAGAGTTACATTGTTTTGATTTATTGTTTTGATATGTAACATTGCTTGCAACCAATTGACTAGGTGAAAGTGCATATACATGATTGACACTACGGTGCCTTTGAAGCTTTTGTATTATAATATGAGTTTATAATGTTGTGATATTTTCATGTAATAGTTGATTATATATTTTTAAATCTGAAATTATCTTGCTCATACTGGTGATTTGATCCCGTAGAGTCTAACAAGTGCAAACCCTAGTTGCTTTCGATTGAATATGTAAGCACATAGTTGAATATGGTTTGAAGAAGATATAAGATGAATGTGTGAATTAGAAATAATAGTATAGGATGAATCACATTTTAGATGGGTGATAACATGAACCTGGTTAGAGGGAATGTAGATATCACCCTCTTGGGGGAGAGGAGGAGAAGGAAATTGTTTCATGTGCATAGTATAAGACATTGAAACTTGACAGGTGGTTGTTAGCTTATGAAATGAATACGATAGGTAGAATCCATGTATGTATGATAAAATTCATGTGATTAGAGTTATAATTTGTATATAAATATGTTTACAAAGAGCATTCCACATGAGAGATACAAATTTTAGGATAGAGAACATGATTTTGTGCATGAATGCATAAAGAACTTTAACATGTGCTATGACATTTCTAATGTATTTAGCATGATAAACTTGAAAAAATTTCCATATGAGAGATAAAAAATAATGGATATAAAGCATGAATTGGTGCATGAATGCATAAGAAACTTTGACATGTGCTATGACATTTCTAATGTGTTTAGCATGATAAACTTGAAAAAATTTCCATATGAGAGATAACAAGTTTGGGATAGAGAACATGAATTTGTGCATGAATGCATAAGAAAATTTGGCATGTGATATAGAATTTTTGATGTGTTTAGCATAAACTTGAAAAAATTTCCATATGAGAGATATAAAGAAAGAGATGAAACCTTGAATTAAATACAAGTGGACTTTGCTTTGAAGGAGAGCTATCTTACTATGTTTAACACTAACCTTCTTAATATCATCCCATATTATGAAAAGTAGGCATGAAAACCAAATAATGAAGCTTTGTATTAACATATGGTAAACTTCATCATTAATGTACATGATAGGACCAATGATGGTCTCCTTATTTTTTGCAATGAATGTAAGAAGAATTTATAAATAGGTGAGACACATTTTTTAAATCTAATTTTAAAATGTAAGGTGATATATCAAAAGAAATAGGACCTAGTGTATGCAACTACAGTTTTAAAGATGATTAATTTGAAAATTACTATGAAAATTTTAAATTTAAATTGAATTTCTAAGTGAAATATGCAAATAAGAAATCAAGAATTTTTTGGAATTTTTTTGACATAAAGAGACCTAGTAGATGCAACTAGGGTTTTGAAAAATAAATATTTTTGAAAATTACTATTTAATTTTGAATTTTAAGGTGAATTTTTGATTTTAATATACTATTATAAAATTAATAAATTATTGGAAAATTACTAGGAAAATACTAGGACCTAGTATGGACAATTAGGATTTAATATAAAAATATTTTAAAATTAATATGAAATTTTAAAATTTAATGCTAATTTTTTATTTTATTATGCAGGTAAAAATAAGAGAAATATAGGAAAAAATCAATAGGAAATTTACCCTAGGGTTTCTAGGGTTTTTATGTGCAAAAGAAGTAAGTTGAGTTCACCAAATGATATAACCTATTTAGGAATATTATGTATTATTTCTAATCTAGTTAAAGGGTTTGAGTAGTAAAATAATTAAATGAATATGAAATAATTAATCTATTTATTTGCATAAATTAGATTTCAATTTTGAACTTTCTAAAAATACTAATAAGAGGGAAAAAATAAGACTTAGCTAAAAATTGATTGATATGGTTGAGACAAGATCTGAGATTCACTGTGTAGGACTAGGACACTATCATAAACTAGGATCTAACCTTCATTTAATGATTAGATAGGAGAGTTGAAAGTGGACAGGAGTGGCACTAGTGTTATATTCCATCTCTACCACTATTGTTCAAGAGATCTAAGCTTTCTAAGTTTTATTCGATATGCCTATGTGACCATGTCTGTGAAGTTTTGATAGTTGAAAGTCTGTAAATCTCCCTTTAGAGTATATTCTATCTTCAAACCCTATAATCCATTGTGATTTGACCAATTTTTATAAAGATTGGGGGGGGGGGTTAGTGTGTGTACAATTCACTAAACATGTATCCACACCCCTTTTGTGGGCATGTTGCCTATATACCAATACTCCAAAGAGGGATCAAGGCATATGTAGTTGTCCCACTTGATGTGTTTTGTGAAATAGTGTGTATAAAGATTCAAAATGCTAAATTAGATATGCTTGAAGTGTCTATGGACTAGTGTAAAGATTTAGATAAGCTTGTAAGTTTATTGGTTGGCTATATGTAGAGAATAGGGAAGATTACTTGAGTATTCTTGCTTGCTTAGTAATATTTGCCAACCCTTTCCAAATGATCATTGAATGAGATTTTATAGGGATCTATTAGTCATGGGTTAAATGTTCTCACATTAGGTCAGCAAGGAGAAGGATGGAGAGAAAAAAAACTAACTGTTGGGGACAAAAATACACTTTAATAAGAGCACTAAAAGTGGACAAGTGTGGCACCAACACTATAGTCCAAATATGACACTATTGTCTTAAGATGATGGATGGGGCTTAGGGGGATGGATTAGTCATGGAAAGAGCAATCTGGCTGAGATAAGATTTAGTTTGGAAGGTTATAGATGACTGGGAATTAGTGAAAAGATGATTATGAGGGTTATGAGAGCAAGAAAGAGGAACTTATGGGTTTAGTGTCACAAGCCACACTCAAGTTACCAATTTTTGCATTTTCTATGACTACACTTGTATAGGGATCTCATGTGTTTTGTAAAGTTAGTGAAACTTTCATTGAGATATGTGAACCCTTTAAATAAATAGGAGCGGTCAGTCCTATGGTATATAGGATTATCTTTATGGTCCCAGACCTTAGGGTGGTCATGATAGAACCAATCAAAGTAATTAATACTAATAACCATGTTTTCACAATAAGAATATGTCTTTAAACATGATCTTGTGAGGCAAACACTCTGGGAATAGTGAAACTTGATGGAACTATGGTGAGTTCTATAGATAATTTTCCATTTACTACTTAATTTGATATTATATGTCATGTTTTTGTTTTGCTAAATAATGTTTTTAAATTCAAAATTTATGTTTGAATAATAGTCATCAGGGGTAATGACTAGCTCTAAGGGGGAAAGATGTTACATCTCGATTCCTTGTTGGAAAAATTTGCTAGATTATCATTAGATATATATAACTAACAAATTTAAATTTGGATATTTTTATCTAAGTTATGAGATATATGTTTTTATGGGGTAGTAATATATTTCTTAGGCTACATGATCACATTGCTATGAGTTAACTATAAGTATATGTTTACTTTATGATCATGGTAATTTGTCACTTCAACTATATTTGTGATAAATGTATATTGTGACTATTATGGTATAACTACCTATTTTGTTGTGAGGGTGATGTAGGACAATCCATCCATCAGAGTGTGATGGAGGGAGAACATCATCAGAGAGGGTGATGTAGATTGAGATGTCAGAAGGCAAGACACAATAAAAAATAAATTAATTATGTACATCTAACTAGACATACCTTCATTCCTAGATCAAAAGGAAAGTATCTTGAATCTCCTTCCTCATGAGATGAATGAGGATGCTAAGCATGCTTCTTTATGGATGTAATACTAGATGACTCATGCTTCTCTCTTTTTCCTTGACTTAGCATGTCCTTTGGTGGAGTCATCTCAAACAAGTCTCTAACGTAGATGAACTCTTCTTGACCTTGGAAACATGCCTCATTCTATTGTCCCTTTGTCTCATTATGGTAGATTTGCATTTCTATGAGTGGGACATCATCTTGCAAGTCAATGTCTACTTGAAATGTTTCATTATCATTTTATTTTGTTACAACCTCTTCAAACCCTTCAAGAAGTCTTGTATCATATCATTCTAGGAGTGTTTCTTATTCAAACTCTTTCTTTATGTTTGTAGGAGCAGTTTCACATGAGGTTATAGAATTAATATTCAAACCATTTTCAAATAGTCATCATAGATTACTCCATCATGATTTATACTCTATTGATGGTGATACCTCTCAACACCTACTTGCTCCTCAACATCTTCATATTTTTTTCTTAGAAGTCTTTCCTTCTCATTATCTTCATATTATTTGAAAATTTGCATATAAGTATACCACATGTCTTCTTCTTGAAACATGTCATCTTGCTTACAATTTATTGTAGTCAACTCCAAAGGGGTTTAAGGCCCCTTGAGGCTTTCAAATTCATTTCAAATGTCTTGAAATCTCTACCACAAGTCATCATCTTCTTTTTGATCAACATCATGAAGGGAAAAATCAAGATAAACTTCTTCCTCTTCTTCCTTAGAATCCAAAATAACCTCTTTCAAAGCATTTTATTCAACATAAAGAATGTCCTCTTCAATATCATCATAATCTAATGTTTCCTCATAATAATTCAGATCCTCTTCATCTTCAATCCAATATGAAATTTCCATCTCCTTCCCCCCCTTAGTGGTGCCAATATTAGGCATCTCAAAACTAGGAACTTTAGCCCAAGAAGGCTTCCAAGGAGCAATGTATTCATCATCATTAGAATATAATTTATCCTCGATCAACTGATCCACATTAGCTTCAATTAATTCATTTTCTTCAAGATTTACTTTTATAGATGAGAGATTCTACATTTTGAGTTCCAACTCCTCAATTCTTTTAACAAGGTTTTCTTATAATAACTTCTCTTGGGGGGAAATAGGATCTTCATTAGGAAATGAACTAAAAGGAAGTTAAGATGAAGGGAAAGAGGATTCCTAAGGAGGGATGGGATAGAGTTGAGTAGGTTCATATTTATCTTCACTTCCAAATTCTCCACTTAGACATTATTTTTCCTTCTTTCCACAAGATGCCACTACTTCTTTCCATCTTGGGAAGCTTGGCTTACAGAGTCCTTCATGAGGCTAAAATACAAATTGAAGGGTAAATGATTATCTTAGGAAACTTGGGATTTATTTGGGCTTAGAATCTTATCTCCAACTTGGGAAGGTAGGCTTAGGAACCTCATTTTTTTCTGCCATGATGGATTGTGTCAAATGTTGGTTTGCCAACTCAATATCTTTGTCAATATGGGCCTCCAATAATAGATTTATTCTCTCAAAATATTCTCCAATAAGGTTGTGAGATGAATCAACTTGCTCAAAAAAGGTGTCCTCCTTCCTTTGGATACTCTCTTCAATGGACTTCCAAGAAGGGAAACTTTGGGGAATATATGAAGGACTTAGGGCATTTTGAAACATGATTGGATTATTATTTCAAATAGGCATAATTGACACATTCAAAGGTTGATGTGGGGTGTATTTGAGCTTAAAATATTGAGATATTTCATGAGCTTTTAACCTCTCTTCTATGTAAAAAATTAGACCACAAACATCAAGGATTTCACCTGTAACACCTTGCCAATTAGATTTCTTGATGGGCATCCATTCTCTCTTAACTAGGTCTAAAGCATCCCTCACACTCTTCAAATAATCACTAGGGATGACTTGACCATAACCATTTATAGTATCAAGGTCTATCATATAGTCCTTATAGCCAATGAGAGTCTTCTTGAAACTTGCAATGGATTAACTTAGAGATGAACTAGGTGAACTAGGTGAAACATAACCTTGGGAGGGATGATTACAAGACTAATGATACTAATAGTAGGGATGAATATGTTAATATTGAGACTGATAATATTGACTAAGGACTTTTTCATATTGATATGGGATAGGCAAATATGGATATGTCTCACCAACTTGTGTTAAGACAAAATCAACATCAAAATTATCCATGAATCATTCATGAGAAGTGTATAGAATAAGAAAACAACTTTAGTTAGAGTACCTCAACTACTTAACTAGTATATTTATGCTTGGATTCTCCATTTGTGCTTAGTAGAATTGCCTCTAAAGGTTGATATCTTGAGGAGAACACCAAAACTCCTCAAGGAATAGACTATTCAGTCCCACTAAGTTGACAAAAAATATTATCACTTGACCTTACACCCCTTAATTAGATGAAAATTCTCTCCTCATTAAAGTGGAATAATGGAAAAACTTTAGGGATATGGGTGACCCAAATTTTATGTGAGTCTCTAGATTAGGGCTAGTTCCCTTGATGTACCACTTCCACACACCACAACCACACTTTCATTTATGAGGAAAAGGGTTAAGAAGCCTAAAATAAACCTAAATAAGGAGGTGATGCACCAATTAGATGGTCCGCTCACACAAATTTCAATGAACTTTGAACCAAAAGGAAAACTACACATACACTTCATCTATTGAACTGAAATCTTTTTTTCTAAATCAATATTTCAAGCATGGGATCTTGAAGAGATTCTAGTTTAGGAAGACTTAGACAATATGTATTATAGAAACACTATTGAATAAGCTACTGACTATACTTTCAATCCATATTAAATACTTCTTATTGAACTAAAAAGGAGAGATTTCAAACTACATGAGGCACTAGGAAGGATAACATGTCAAGGCAGACAAAATACACTTGTACAAGACCAACAACCATAACATACACTTAATGAAGACATGAATGAGGTAAAATAACATCCTTTATTAGTTTAGGTATAAATTTAGTAGGGATTCACCATAATTAGGTGGAGATATTTGTACAATATCCAAAAAGTCTAGAATATATAGAAAATGTGAGAGAAGAGAGAGAGGATGAAGCTCAAGAGTCACTAAGACACTTGTCAGGCAAGGAGTTAGATGAGTTTGAGAGACAGTTACCCTTTTTGTCCTTGTAGGACCTATCTCATCCTTGATTCCATGATATTGTAACTCATTCTCTTTTCTTGACAAGTGTCTTAATAAATCTTGAGCTTCACCCTCTCTCTCTTCTCTCACATTTGTTATATATTTTACCCTTTTTAGTTGTTATACAGGTCTCTCCACTTGAGTATGGTAAATTCCTACTCAACTTTTTCCTTGAAATAATAAAGGATGTTATTTTACCTCGTTAATGATTTAATTAAGTGAATGTTATGGTTTTTTGTCTTGTACAAGTGTATTTTGTTTACCTTGACATGTTATCCTTCCTAGTGCCTTGTGTAGTTTGAAAGCTCTCTTTTGTAGGTCATCAAGAAGTATATAAAATGGATTGTAGTTATAGTGAGTAGATTATTCATTAGTGTTTCTATAAGACCTATTTTCTAATTCATCCTAACCTAGAATCTCTTCAAGACCCCATTCTTGAAACATTGATGTAGAAGAAGAGATGTTAGTTCAATAGATGAAGTGTATATGTAGTTTTCCTTTCGGTTCCAAGTGCATTGAAAGTGGTGTGAATAGACCATCTATTTAGTGTATAAAATCCTTAGATAGGTTTAGTTAAGGATTCTTAACCCTTTTCCTCATAAATGAAAGTGTGGTTGTGGTGTGTAGAAGTGGTTCATCAAGGGAACTAGCTATAATCTAGAGACTCGCCTCAAATTTAGATCACCCATATCCCTGAGGTATTTTTATTGTGTCACTTGAATGAGGAGAGACTTGTCATCTCCTTAAGGGGTACAAGTTCAATTGAAAATAATGTGTACTATGATGATATTAGAGATCAATATTATGTGATGTATTATGATTGTAGCTATTGTCACACCTTATGTATATCTTGTGGTCTCTGCAGATTCTCATGGTAAAATCTATTTGGTATATGTATTTAATTAAAAATAATTCACATATTTCTGTGTCTAACCCAATGGTTTTATCAAAAGTGTGATACATGCTCACATAAATACATAGTCTATTTCTATTTTAGATGTTGGGCCTTCCCTCTACTCATATCATATAGACATTGGGGGCATCGACCTCTATTTTCATAATACTTGTTCTATTATTCTATGGTCACTTTACATTATCATGGTTAGAGATCATATATACTTACACATGCATTTATCCATTATTATATATTAAACAAGTTAATTGATATGATATGCACTTTACTTTATAAATTTTATCTATGGGATACTATGACATGATTATTTTGGCTACCTATGCTTTCCTTTATGCACTTCCTTGAGCATCTTGCCTTCTTATTATCTTACTTTTTTGAGCATTTGAATATGATTTTTTTTTTTGGCCCCTGTGTGTATGTGTGATTTCATGAACATTTGAATATGTCATTCTTTATTTTATGAACATTTTACTAAGTCAAGTCCCTTCGATTATGTGTCATTTGAACATGCCCCTTGTTTGTGATTTTCTTTGGCCATTATATGTTGACTTAATTTTGAGCACTCTTATTTGTGTGCTTGTTTGATTTTTGAGTTTATACTTTTATTATATAGATGTTTCCATGATATTTATAATGCATGTTAGGCCTTCATGTGACCACATTATCCTATGTGATTTAATGATACATTTACCTAGGCACATTCTTCAATATGATACATGGTTCCTTTCACATATTATACATTTGTCTTATCCTTTTGAGATGAGGTAACTACTACTTTTTATTATTCCCTCACCTAAAATGGGGGAATATTAGTGGTGGCAAGTCATAGATACATGTTATTCACATTTTGAATAGTTTTAGATTCAATGGGGGCATGCTTTGGAAGCATGTTATCCACACTTATTCAGTATTTGGAACTTATATCAAATTTTAGATTTAGTAGGGGCATGCCATATAAGTATGGATTCCACACATTTATAGTTTAAGATTCAATGGGGGCATGTTTTGGAAGCATTTTCTCCACACTTATTCAATATTCAACATCTTCAGATTATAGTAGGGCCATGTTTTGGAAACATGTTCTCCACATTGGTACTTATTTCAGTTTTTAGATTCAGTGGGGTCATGGTTTGGAATCATGTTCTTCACATTTATTCAGTATTCAAAATCTTTAGATTATAGTGGGAGCATCTTTTGGAAACATGTTATCCATATTGGTACCTATTTCCATTTTTATATTTTTACATAGATAGTGGGGGCATGCTATGAAATCTTATTATCCACACTTACATAGTTTCTAAATGGGCCAAAGCACATAGTTATATAATTTAGATTCATAGTTATGGTAGAATTTTATATGTTGGTACCATTATTATACACCATTTTATCATGAGACATATCTAAGGTGCATATTTATCCAATGTGTGCCTAATATTGCAAAATCCAATCAGTTTCAGATTTTAAAACTCTTTTATTGACTATTACTGTATCATGGACTTTTATGCACATATAGCCAAGATGGAGTATTAAAAACTATATTGAGCCACTATTATAGTAGTTGGTTTGATTTTGGTATGGTTGAAGTGATGAAATAACTCAATATTGATAATTTTTAAGGTTGGAATTTATTTTATCATCCAACCTCCCTAGGTTATAAATATCATTAGGTTGCATGGTTGAGTTAATCTCTAATGCTAGGTGAAATCTTATTTTTGCACTAAGGTTGGGAGCATGTGCCTTCAAATATCTCTATCCATTTCTACCCCCCCTCTCTCTTATCTATTTATCTCCTTGGATATATGTAATTTTCATACCTATATGTATTTGTCCTAATCTCATTTTCAAATCCTTACAATGATACATCTTTCAAACTAACTTATCGATAAGTAAGGATATTCCATCTATATGCATGTGCACTCCTAAACCTTGCTCTTTTAATTTAAATATTTAATATAATTTAAATTTTAGATTACAAGAACTGATTATATATTATAACATGCTCCTAGTTCCATTTTAGTCACCAACAAATCACTAACATTGGGATCATGTAAAGACAAGGTTTGTTATACACACCTAGGTACACATTCCTTTCCTTTAAAATGTCAATTAGATTACCATATTAAAATGGGGGAATTGTAGACATGTTTTTATGGATTATATATCACCTCACTCATTTACACTTGAAAAAATTAGATCTTGGTTATTCCTATAAGTTATTTATCTTTCCCACTTTCAAAAATATCACATCTTAGCTATCTTCTACCCATTTACCTATCTCTTAGTCTAACTAGTCTTATGTTGATGACATAGACCTTATATCTTGACCAAAATTCCTAAAACCTACTTATCTTTCACCTTTGTAAGTTATGAGTCTGTACCTACTTTCTTATTCTCTGAATACTAGTGTCCATGATGGACACCTATGTCGATGTAGGTGTCCTACTTTGATATAAGTTTCTAATGCCCTAAAGTCATTTAATTTGCAAACGAAACATATCCTAAAGTCTAGCCTAAGTGATTTAATGTAAGTTACTTATCTAAATGGATTGAAATAAATACAAGATCAACCCTCATGCATTCCTCATCTAAAAAATACTAAAAGAGACAAAGGAAACTTATCAAAAGCAATCTATCAAGTATTAATTGAGTTAAGCTTCCCTATTTTCTCCTATTTCTATATAAATAATAGGGACAACATAAATATAGGTCACAAGTACTGAAGGAACATCCCAAGAGCTATATTTTCCAAGTTAAAAGCTACATCATTGTTATACTTAATTTTCACATATTTTATGATTCACAAATAATCCAACATATATGGGATAACTACATCAATCTGAGGCCCTATTTAGAGTATTGGCTATGTAGGAAATGCTCATTAAAAATGGGTTATTGGTGTTAGTTTAACATTATGTGCCCATTAACACATTTTCCCCAAGGTCACTATGAAGATGAAGAACTAGGGGTTTGCAATTTCATGAGGAACAATAGTCCATGATCTAGATTTGAATGCACCAAATTAAAGGTGAATACAAACCTAGAAGAACATAGGTGGTCACATCCTTTTCTAAAAGGTATTCTATACAAGCCACTTATGTTGTATTTAGATAGTAGCATCGATGTGACTATCCAAGGTTGATGATAGTGTATAAAGATCTAAAGGCATTTTATTTAAAATTTAGAGACTATCCCATAATCATCTTTTAGTGTACTTTTTTCTTATTTTAGATTCAAAATTGTATCAACATTAGAACCAAATAAATACATTACTTCTTTCCATATATAAAATAGTTATATTTACTATTTAGAGCCTATCTTAGTTTAATGAATTTAACATATGTTATATCTAAGTTTAGCATCTAATAGACATTTTTAGAAATAATTATCAACATTTTTCTGACTCATTTATATATCCCATTTAACCATAGATAACCCTAATCTATAACATTTTAGGGTTAAACAAAGGCCAATGTGAAAATGATTGATTGAATTAAGATATTTTTTTTGAAAACACTAATAAATAAGGAGGAAAACCTAAGGTAAAACCTAGGGTATTTAATTATCAATATAAGTAATGGGTTCACCAACATGTTTTACCTTATATTAGATTAGTTATATAAACCAACATAAAACTCTAAATATTTAGATTACCTCAAATATGTCTAAATCAAACTAATTGTAATGCTAAAAGAATATATTTCAATTGATCTTTCCTATTTATGGAAAATACTAAATCGACTAAGGTACTTATCTAGTTTATAAATTTTTTCTAGTGTAAGACTATATACACATGATAATAAGGAATGGAAATGGATCAAGTGTTGCTTGGCTATAAATATTGACTATTTAAAACTGCATGGATGAGTCCATAAAAAACTAGATGCCTATAGAAAAAATCATTTGAAACATGATGAAGGTGTCATGAAAACTTGTGCCATAAATTATAGGCACATATTTTTGTGTTACTTTTAATATATTATCATGTGTGATATTAGTAGCTAGGTATATGTGTAAGTACAATAAACATGTCTCCTTTAGTTTGAAACCATAGGTTGACTTTGGAAACTAGGTTTAGGCCTAAAATGGGGGATGAATGATGGGTTAAGATGACCCCAAAAAACTATTACTAAGTGGATGAACTCTACCTAAATATCTAATACTATTAATAGGTATCAAACCACATGTAGTTATACCTATTATACGTAAGTGAGAAAAGGTGTTCCTTTAGTATAGATACAAACTTTCATCTAGATTTCGATATTTGATAATAAAAAATAATGACCTAACTTAAATGCATATTTCTTGGATAGGTACTTGTTACTTATTATATATATATATATATATATATATATATATATATATATATATATATATATATATATATATATATATATATATATATATATATATATATATATATATATATATATATATATATATATATATATATATATATATATATATATATATATATTTAGGGTATTATTTCTCAATGTGCAAGTGATATAATAAGTTTTCTTAGAACTTTATTGATAGATACTAGATGATCAATATGATTAGACCTATTGTGTAAAAATAGAATCTTCTTTTGGTAAGTGTTGTCACTAAATTTTTCACCCTTGAAGAGGTAATAAAATCATTATACAAATTTATTGGAACATGGGATTACATCTAGGCCTATGGGTTTCCTATAGTAGAGGTAAATAGCTAGATTGAATGGATATCTCCCTTAGTTTATCTATTGATTATAATAACCTAAACTACTAGCTTACTTGGATGAAAAGGGAGAGAAAGAACATAAAGTAAATATATCCTAAAAAAGTGATGCACCAATTTTAACCTAACCACTACTAACCAATTTTAATCACACCTCAAACATAATCCTAACCTAAACATACACTGCTCCAAATCTACCTATTGCATTAGTATTTCTCATGGAGGTTTACGAAGCAAACTTAAGCTAGGAGGACTAAACACAAGGTCATGACTTAAAAATATTGTAGATACATCTAAATAAACTCATGATAAATCCACTAGGATAATTCAAGAGACCTAAAAAATAATTCAAAGATGAATATGCATGCATGCAAGGATAACATGCCAAGGAAAAGAAACTATCACTTAGAAAGATAAACTAACTCAACATAAACATTGAAATAACTCATGGAGAAGGTAAAATAGATAATTATTTATTGATAAAAGGTTAAAAATGAGGATTTATTCAACATAATCAGGTGGAGGATACATTTTAAAGTCAAAGTAGCTCAATATACAATACAAGTGATAGAGAGGAGAAGAAGGGCATATGAGAGAGAAGGTAGACAAGTGTCATATGAGTTAAAACAATAACATAAGTTATGTAAATACCTTAATAGGACCAATATTCCATTTCTATTTCCTCTTTATATGTTCCAACTCTCCAAGTGGCATGGGAGTTGAAAAGCTTATTTGACACCTTGACTAGCTTCTTGGAACTTCACTTCTTCTTGACATATTCAAGGACAAGTGGCCTTATTGATGGTTATATTAGTTTTTCATACATATTTTATCTTCCTTGACACATATAAATTTACCCCAACATGTTATCATTGACACATCACCTCTTTCTCTTACAAGGTGTCTAGAGAACTCTTCATCTCCTTAGGCCTATTTTGCACACAAGTGTCAAAACATGGTTTTGTCTTCTTCAAAAAATAAAAAATTCATGTATGGATTATTAATACCATATTAGACATCAAAAAACCAATTTTTATGCCTAAAAGTAGCCCCAACAAGTCATTATCTACCAAAAGCCTCAGTTAGGTCTCATTCCTTATAACCCTAAAATGATGAAAACTTCCTTGTGTAGAGAAACGTATATAATATAATAATAATTTAAGGGAATATTATATTACCCTCTATGTCTTTACAAATCCATGGTTAATTTTATGCTCTGATAGTGAGTGGAGATATCTCTTCTTGCTCTTTATGTATCCTAACTAGGCCTCAATTAGGCCTCCTCACCAAGAGAGTAAAAAATTATTATATAGGCTCTGCATAAGTTCAAACCATAAATAATAAATTTATTCACTTATAAAACATCCTCACCTTCCTCCATGACAAATTTGAAGTTTTGACTCACTGTATAGACCTAAAAAATATGAAAAATAAGTGTTTTTAGTTCTAATTCATATGGTTTCATGTTGTAATGTATCATCCAATGGCATGAGATTATTTTCATGGGGTTTTTAAAGATTTTATGGGTAATTTTAATTCCATATAATCCATATCTAGGCATGAAATTTTATTTCTCTCACCTGGTCTTTATAGCCCTCCTAGGCAGCCTAGAAGTGCCTTAGGTTCTTAAGGATGGTTCATAAAGCTCAGGGAATGAAAACATAAAAAAATTCCATAAAATGGAAGTTTAATAGGGTGGTTAACTTCATATAATATCTCAATTTACCATGAAACATGTGCGATCTATACCAAGCAAAATAAGAGGACCTCTTAGTTTGGCAAGGGGCATTCTGTGAGGTTTGAGAATAAATTGGGTATTTAGGTGTACTTCCTAAGATTTTTTTAATATCCAGTTACCTAAATAGGTCTATTATTTCCTCCTTTATATATTACAATAGGTTTATTTGTACAATATTTCACCACATTCTCTACAACATCTCATTGCTTTAGGCCTAGGGTTTTTGTACTAGTCTACCAACCATACCCTAATAGATTATACGTGTCATGTTTCATCTCTATAAATAATATAAAACCTAATGAAATGTATATGTATGTATTTTAAAATCTATTTAAGATTCTCAATGCCCACCCTAACTCCACTATATTAGACATCTCTCAACTGTCTACCCATATGGGTTTGCACATGCATTTCAAACTACTACTTGACTAAACGAGGTTATCAATTTGTGTTTGTTTCAATTTTAGATGTATAAGAATATTGATATGTTTTAATATTTATTTAATTATCCTTTCATGTCATCCAAAGTTCATTAACTCACTCCACTGATTGGCTAATTTACTATTTCTCAAAGTTCTGCCTTGTGGGCCTATACATACACTTAGGACTATTTAAGGTTGAACAAAGGCCTGACTATGCTTGTTTAAATATTAATTATGAAGGATATGTGGAGTGATTTTATCAATATTAAATAATATCCACATTTTACACTCCTCCTATCACCTTACTCTCCTCAAGAATAAACAACCACTTCTTAGGACTGAGTAGGTAGAATTGTGTATGTTTCTTGACCTATGACCCATGTTAGCCACTTCCTCTACTTATAATCTATTTATATTGAATGTCTTGAGAAATTTAATCTATTTTATATCTTTCAAATATTTATAGAAATCACTATCTCAAGCTATAAAAACCTTGGTCATACAAACAAACCTATAGGTGGTCAATGGCTTATAGGTGTTTTTTTAAAAATAGTCTACCAACTTGGATTTTCAAGAGTCCTCCAAAATAATTGAAAATATTATCGATTGATGTGATATTGATGATTTTGAGACTTCCCTCAAATACTTGAGTCTTTGTATTTCCATCAGTCACCACTACCAAGACAAAATTTCCTCTCAACTAGCTGGATGCAAATGATGTTTTGAGCATTTATGATCCAAAACATAGAAGTTTTGATTGATAAATATTTCAAGTACACAAAAATAAAATATTAAAAATGAATTATATGAGAAGAGATATTTTATTACTCAAGATTGCCATACAACTATATGTTTATCTCTAGGAAGAGATGTCTGATTTCCATTTAAAGTTAAATCTTCATTTATACACATTTTGAAAGTAGGAGGAGGATGTGGAAGGTCACCAATATTGAGGGAGATTAAGTGGTTTGACTTACATGATTTAAAATAATACAAAATTTGAGGAATTACTATCTTTAGAAACTTACTAATTTTAGACTACACTACTAAAATTAAAATTTAGGGCACTTCCATTGGGTTTTTGGGGGTAAAAGCAACCAAGAAAATCTCTGTGCCATCTCACCACATTCTCCTCATTCTTAGCTTTCCAATGGTTCAAATGGGAAGTCAATTGGAGCTACAGTGCAAAATTTATTGCTCTCAAAAGTTACATCATCAATTGGGGTAGAACCGTCCCCTGAATTATCACCTGAATTATTGCTTGGATAATTCATCCCTCCTTGATAAGTAATGGTACCCATTACATCAATAATTTTCATTAGGTGTCGCAGTTGTGTCTTAATTTTATTTTCTATGAGCTACTCACCTTGGTGGCTAAGTTTTTCGCTTTTGACCACTTGATAAAATAAAATAGACGATCCTCTTGTTGTCTTCATCTAGGTGTCCACAATCTGATCCTCCTCCACTAAATCAAAACTCTATGGATCAAGTTCATCAATGTCTAGTTGTTCTACTATGACTGAAGTGTCCAATAAAGGTAGATGATATGGTTTGACGAGCTCCACATTGAATATTAGATGCAGACCAAGGTAGCATGGTAGGTTTAACTCAAAAGCATTTTCTCCAACTTTTTTGGTGATGGTGTAGGGACCATATCATAGAGGATAAACTTTTTTGTGTGGGCTTGCAAGTCATTAATTTTGAATCTGCAACCAAACCTTATCACCCATAGTAAAATGGTGTGTAATCTTATGTTTGTTATGGCATTGCTTATATGTCTAATTCATCTTCTCAAAGATGTCATGAACTTTCTGCTATATGTGCTGCATTTGTTCAATGAACTTTATTTCTTTTGATGCTTTATATCTCCCATGATGTGTGTATTCCATGGTGGATAATGGAATGGATATATCAATTAGTGCCATGGGTTGGAACCCAAAGCATACTTAGAATGGAATGTGCTTGGTCGAGCTATGTAGGGCCTGATTGTATCCATTTTGTATGAAAAGAAGCCCATCATCACATGTGCATGGCTGTTTGGAGTGATACATTCAAATCATGTGAAAAATCAATTGGTTCACCACTTCTATCTAACCATTAGTCTATGGATGGAATATTGTAGACTTCATCAGCTTGGTATCCATCATCTTCCATAGAGTGAACCAGAAGATGCTCATGAACCTACTATCTCAATCTAAGACAATGGACTTGGGGAGACCAAAATGGAACCATAGATGACTAAAATATAGTTGAGTAGTTTCTTTAGTAGATATAATTTTATTAAAAGCAATAATGATAGCTATTTTTGAAAAATGATCAATTACAACAAAATATAGTCCTTGTCATGTTTTGAAGTGGGAAAACTTGAGAGAAAATCCATTGAGATAGATTCCCAAGGCCTAGTTGGTTTTTGTAATGGCATGTATAATCCTTGCTTATTATTTTTTGGCTTGGATATCACACATAGGGTGCATTATTTGACGTACCTTTCCACATATTTTCACATATGGGGCTAGTAGAATTATTTTTAAATAACTACCAATGTAATTTATACACCAAAGTGTTTATCTATCCTACTAAAATGTGTTTCACATATCATCTTTTGTTGCTCTACAACTGGAACACAGATGTGCCCCATATGACAAAGGACATTATCATGTAAATATAAATTAGAAACATGTTTACCTTTTTGAATCACCTAATATGTATCAGCAAAGGTAGGATCTACTTCATATAGATCACCCCAAGTGGTAGTCTCATGTCTACACAGGTCAAGAACTGTTGTGAGTGTAGTAATTGGTGGGTGGCTCAAATAATCTATGACCATATTTAAGCTCCCCTTTTTATGTTTGATTATCAGATGGAATTTTTATAGATATGTGGCCCACTTTTATTACCTCTCATTTCATAGTTTTCTCTACATCTAGATAAATTATAATGGTCTGTGGTCAGTGTGGATGAATGTCTCTTTCCCCAAGATGTAGTGTTTCCATTATTTGTATACTTACATAATGGCATAGAGCTCCTTGTCATATGTTGGGTATTTCCTAACTATATTAGTTAAATTTTCACTGTGATATGCAATAGGATGGCCATGTTGCATGATGACAACTCCCATGGCATATTCAGATGCATCTATCATTAACTTGAAAGGTTGATGCAAATATGGCAAGGCAAGAACAGGGGCTAAATAAAGTCTGTTATTCAAATTCTCAAATGTCCTTTGTTGTATTTTTCCCCACTAAAATGTATCTTTAACTCCTCCTTTAGTCACTTGGGTTAGTGGCCAAGCAACATTTGAGAATCCAAGAACAAACTTGTGATAGAAATTTGCAAGACCCAAGAAGCTATGAAGTTCTATGAGGGTCATTGGTGTAGGCCATTCTTGAATAACCTGAATCTTCTCTAGATCAACATGGACCCCTTCTTGATTCACAATGTACCCTAAGTACTGAATTATTTTCATATTGAATGTGTATTTATTGAGATTTTCATACAACTTGTGCTCCAAAAGAGTTTGAAGCACCTTATGAACATGTTGCAGATGTTCTTCCCATGTTTTACTATAGATGAGTATGTCATCTAGGTAGACAACCATGAATGAGTTAGTGAAGGGTCACAAGATGTCATCCATCATCCTCATGAAGGTTGTAGGTGTGTTAGTTAAGCCAAAAGGCATAACTAACCATTTGAAGAGCCCCTCATTATATTTTAATGCAGTCTTCTAGACATTGGTGGGATCAATGGGAATTTGGTGATAAACATATTTGAGATCAATTTTGGTGAATAAATTCACACCATAGAGTTGGTCTAGTAGGTCATCAATCCTAGGGAGGGGGTAGTGATTATTCATAGTGATTTTATTCAGGGTTTGATAGTTAATGAAAAGCCTCCATGTTCCTTCTTTATTTGGTTCCAAGACAATCAAGATGACATAGGGTGAAGATCTTGGCCTGATGTGACCCTTTTGGATCAATTCCTAAAGCTATCTTTTTATCTCATCATTCTCCAAAAATGATCTACGATACACAAGACTGTTAGGCAATGGTGATCCTAGGATCAAATAGATAGAATGCTTTACCTAGGTGTGTAGTATAACTCTCGTGGGTGACTTGAATAAGTCATCATACTCTCTTATGATTTGTCCCATCTACTTATGTTGTTCTGTTGATTGTGTAGTTAGGACTGCAACATTGGCCTTCTTGGATTTCTGTGGTTTGATCACCATGAGAATGAATTGCTTTGTCTTCTCCACCAATCTCTTACATTGATTGGCACTAATCAAGGTGATAGATATGGGAGATGGTACCTCTGATACCTCATAATGTCACATTCCAAGAGTGAGGGTGACTCTTTAGGTTTGTGATTCATAGATTCCATGTCGATCATACATGAATGACTGACCAAGGAGTACATCACAAACATCTAGATTGAGAACATCACATAAGACTACATCTTGGAAAGGTTTTATTTAATATAAAAGAAGACACTAATGGGTGACACAAACGTCTCTCCCTAGGCTCAACCATCTAATACTGTATGGATTTGGGTGAGGCTTCATGGATAGATTTAGAATTTTCATAACTGTAGTAGAGATTAAATTATTTTGATTCCCACTATCAATAATGAAATGTAGAGGCTTACCTTTCACCCATAATTTGGAGTGAAACAACCTTTCCTTGTCATTTGGCCTTTCTTCATGGGTCTATGATGAATTAATAGTGGTATCAGGCTCAACATCTACAATCTCTTCTTCATCCTCTTCGAATGTAGGTTGTGTATGAGACAGAGTAGAAGATGTCAAGTATTGTGACTCAAAAATTAGTGACTTTATAGCTTGAAATTATTCTTTGGAGTGAGTTCCAATTTTGTGGTAATCACACCATTTTCTAATCTTCCCCTTCTAGGGTTTCATATATTGAAACTCCTTTTGCTTCCAATTTTGGCATCATGTTTGACCTTCCTTATCACTTTTCCATTTCTAAGGCTAACTCTTCATATTCTTCTTCCATACTTCTGCTCAATCTTCACTGTGAACTTGTATGCGTCACTAAGGGTTTTCAAATTGAAGAGTTCTATTTCCCTTCGTATGTACCATTGTAGTCCACTAGGATATTTGAGAGTCTTATGTTTTTCACTTTCTTGGATGCTCAATCTTGTAGACAAAGAATGAAAAATATTAGTGTAATCTTGAACAGATTCTTCCTTACCTTGGCAAAGTTGTTATCACTATATGTACATATCATCATATGCTCCGATGGGATAGTATTCTTCCTTTACTACTTCCATGAAATAATCCTAGGTAGGTTCCACATCAAGGTCAATGTCATCTATACTAAACCTCTTTTTGTACACTTCCCACCAATTTTCCATAGGTAATGATGCTTTCAAAAGAGCAAAAGTGATCTTTTCTCCATTGATGAATTTATTTACAAAAAAGTAGGAAGATAATTGATCCAACCATTTTTCTACTACATCAGCATTGATTTTGCCTTAAAATGTAGGGATATCAAAATTCACCTGAACCTTGAAGGGTGTTGGGGTACTGAAAGGATGTTCCATGGATGAGGAGCTAAGAAGTGTAGATGAGGAGCCCAAATTTCCCATAAGGAGTTGTTGGAGAATTTAGGAAAATTGTTGTAGCATCTATGATTTTTTCCATTAGAGGGATTCATTCACCATTTCCTTGAAGGGATTGGATTTCTTGGTGTTGTCTACCATTTTAAGTCATTTGGAGTGAATAGCTGGATAGTTTGGAATCTCTATTATTTTCCATCCAATCTTCTTTTAGCCTGACCTCATCCTCAAGATCATACACTCTCAATACAAACCGCTCTGATACCACTAATAAAAAACTTAGAAGTTTTTATTCATAGATATTTAAATAACATGAAAATAATATAGTAACAATGAATTCTGTAAGAAAAGATGTTTTATTACTCAAGATTGCCATACAACTATATGCTTATCTCTAGGAAGACATGTTTGATTTCAATTTTAGGTTCAATCTTAATTTATACACATTTTTAAAGTAGGAGGAGGATGTGTAAGGTCACCAATCTCAAGGGAGATTAAGTATTCCAACTTCCATGATTTAAAACAATACAAACTTTGAGGAATTACTATTTTTAGAAACTTATTATTTTTAGACTGCACTACTAAAACTAAAATTTGGGGCACTTCCATTGGGTTTTTTGGGGTCAAAAACCACCAATAAAAGCATCATTCCATCTCACCATGTTATCATTCTTATCTTTTCAATGATTCAAATGGGGAGTCAATTGGAGCTACGGTGCAAAAGTTATGGCTCCCAGAAGTTCCATCATTAATTAGGGTAGAACCATCACTTGAATTGTCACCTGAATTATTGCTTGGATCAATTTGACTAAGTTTGAATATTTCCTTAAAAAAAAAACCAATATTCATAATTATAAATGGATATATCATGATTTTATGATGTCTTCAATAAACTTTCAATGTCTTGAAGTGTCCAAACCTTACCCACATTCACTATCTAAGGCGAACTTCTAATACTAGCTAGCTATGGATGCTAACATGAAAGATGACTATGTGTATAGGCTTCTTAGGTATTAAAAACAATCCTTAAACCTTTTAAAAGGATCTTACATCATGTTTTATGAGAGTTTGAGACTCTCTCACTATCTGAGACTCCAAGTTTATGAACATATTTGTTCAAGGCCTAATCATCAACTAACTATAGGTGTCAATTTGAAGGAGTTTTAATTATGTTTTAGGCCTATCTACACTACACCATGGTGTCCTATAGTGTTAAAATTATCATAAAAAACTTATTACCATTGCATTACAAATTCCATAGAATCTTGAAGTTGTTTATTAGACCTCTATTTTCATCATTCCCACACATATAGTCCTTTACGTCTCTCTTTGGAGTTTGAGTGTCTACTCTTGAAGTAGGCCTTTCTCACTAGCTTAATGATACCAAATACCTATAGTGATCAATCTTTCATCAAGATAGGTCTCTTATCTTTTCATTACAAACCATAGACTGTTTAGGGTCTCTCATAACCTTTGTACTTATAGTCAATATACTCACAGTCATATAGGTGACATCTTAGACTAGTTATCTTGTCACTCAATCTTGACTCTAAGTGATTGAAAAGTATTAATTAATCCACTACTATTATCTTGAAATATCCATAACATTTAATTCTTAATAAATCTTCAAGACACATTGAAAACATTGTGTCTCTCTGAATTTGTAGACATATAAACGTGTATGAGGTGAGAGAATAGACAACCTTGTGTTTGGAGCACTTGAAAAGTGTGAAACATGATTGTTTGGACTCAAAAACCATTTTTTCCATACATCAACATGTTATATCAAAGATATACAACTCTTAAACTCTTTTAAATGTATATTCAAACCATTCCAATCACCTCTACTATGTAGACATATAAAACACATAATCCACAAAAGGTGAATGAAGAAGTGGCCTTTTGGGACTTATATAAAATAATTGGGTGATGAGGAAGTCATTAATGTTTTAAAAATATATTATAATAAAATTAATAATAATTAAAATTAACCCAACCACATGGATAACCTCTGTAACATAGAAAAGTTATCAATCATTTCAAACAATACTCAAGAACCACTTTTCATGCCAAGAGGACATCCAAACATGCCACCATGAGGAATTAATGTTTTTTATTAATCTATATATGTATTATAACTCATTTCAAATAGTTTCAAGTAGCCATGATCTCACACTCTGAGTCAGATTCATTATAAACTCAACCTGTGGGGTTTTAAGCCTTCAAAAAGTGGTCTGGGCTCTTAAAAATTATTCATAAATATAAGATAAATAATCCAAATAAAAATTACACAAATTATAATAAAATAATGGTACAAAAAATTGGACAAAATATCATCCCCAAACTCTACCTGTATGATCTGTACCATTTGATTGAAATCTTCCTTCACTAGTTTGTGAATGAAGCGATGGGAGAGAAGAATATTTATATAATTTTGATATTTAAAATTTAATTCCAAGATTCTTCATGACATTTATTAGTCAAAATTATCTTCTGAAGCTATTTTCACTTGCACATGACATCAAGAGTCCATACAACTTCCTCTAACTCCTTATAGTAGCATTGAATTTCAAGAAACTAGACTTTTTTGATATGTTGACATGTGTGGAAATTAATTAACTGATAAAATATGCTTTTAAGTTGTGTTTTATTTATTTTTAAGTTATATAACTTTTACAAACATAAATATTATCCAAAATCACCCTTTTCACTCTTTTTCACCACCTTAGAGCTAGCAAATGTACCTCAAAGTTTCCAAAACTTCATGAAATTTTATGAAAATATTATTAATATATGAAATTACATTAATTAACCCCTAATAACCTATTACTCAACTTGACCATTCATTATCTCTCCATGACATGCCTAAAGCAGTACATGACCACAACATGATTTTACCTTAACTTCTCCAAACTAACATTAAACCATGATAACAAGGTTAAATGAAGACTTTAGGGACTATATATGGTATGACATGACCACATCACAAAAGTAAATAATTTTGTATTTATATGGGGGTGACAAATTTGACATGGGGTCAAATTTGGTCAACATTCTTGGTGATTCATAGGGGTATCATGCGTACAATGCTAATAGGACCAGTTGCCTTGCATGTCTATTGGGCAATGGAGTCTCTAGTACTCAATTTCAGAATTTAACAGACCTTAAACATGACTCAAAAAACTGATTTAAATTTCACAACACACACAAACAAAGACAACAAGACAGAAAATAAATAAAAAGACACACACACATGTGCTATCAAGCACTTAGGATACTCAACAATAACACAAAGAAACTAGACTATATAAAAACTAACCTAAGAATAACCTCTTCCTCTTAGATCAAATGGGAATCTTGTACAATATTTTTCTCTAAAAGATGAAAGAGGATAAGAAGCAAATTGCCTTTTGAACCTTGTTATCTTTGTCTTCATCTCCTTCATTTTTGCTAAGCTTCTTGGCATGATCTCAAATGTAATTATATCAGCTAAAAAAATATCACTTATGAAGGTGAATTCCTCTTGTGACTCAACCATCTTCTCATGGTGTTATTCAATTACAACTTTCTTTAATGAGGACTATTCTAAGCATGATTCTTTGAATCTCATGGCATCTTGAATGAAATTAGGCTTTCCATTAATTGTTACAAGTTCATCAAGCCCTTTAGGGAGATTTTCATACTCCATCCAATATTCATCGTCATGCCCAATAAATACATATTGTTTAATCTCCTTGTGCACATGACCTTCAACTTTGCAAAGGTCTTCAAGCTCTTGGAAAAGTTCAATTATTGTTTCCAATCATCGTTGCTTTCTTTCTCTTTAAGAACCATAACCTCTTCAAAAGCATCTTCTTGGTCATTGAGTACTTAGTCAACTTCAAATTGCTTATTTGAAGAGTATTCAACTTCAAGGTTGGTTTCAACTTGCACAAGTTTAAATGGTATAATATATTCATTTTGAAATACACCCTTAAGGGGGAAAACATATTTAAGAGTGTTTCACTTTGACCAACAAGAGGTGTAGGCTTATGAAGGCCTTAAAATTCTTCCCAAATTTCATTTAACTTTTGCCACAAGTCATCTTTATTGATGGAGTCAATAGAATATTCATATTTTATTGGGTTTTCAAATTCAACCTCTTGATCATGCCAATGAGATCTAACTAGCTTAGTTGATATAATGTTCTTCTTCAAATCTCCCTCTTCCATATCTTAATCAAACTATTCATGAATAGCTATAAATTGATCTTGATCATCTTTTTATTCACTCAAGAAGATGGATTCATGCTTGTTTTCACCAAGGGGAGTCCCTATAGTGAACTCTTCATCATAAAAACTTGAGTCATCTTCTTGATCAGCTATAACTTTGTCTTGCTCTTCTCACTTATCTCCCATAGGATGGGTTCTCCTTTAAGAAGGGATGAGGTAGGAGGGTGATGAATTAGTTCATAGGTTGGAGAGGGAGTATGAGGTGTGGTGGATGTCTAGTGTATGAGCTTGAGAATAGTGGTTTATTGAATAGACTCTTGGGGAGATGACAAGTTGGTTTCAGCAATGGAAGAGGCATGTTATTCAACAAGAGTTTTAGTTTATTCATAGCCTTCTTGAGCCTCTTCAATAGCTACAATTTGATACTCAACCTCTTGAATTTCCCACCTTTCTAACCAATCTATCCATAATTGGATATATCATCTCATTTCATGCAAATCATCATTGATGACATAGTGGGCATATTCTTCAACTAACCTCCACTTATTCATAAATATTTTAATTGACTTTATCAACTTCTTTATGAGATTAATAGGGATCACATCACCTTCCTTATCCCATTTAATCATCACTTTTTTGAGTTTAACACATTTGACATGAGTGCAAACAAGGATTTGGCTTGAGGTAGAATTAAATTAGGAGGAGTGGGGAATAGTATGGATTCTGTAAAGCTTCAAGTTGTTGACTTAGTTGCCTAATTTGAGCTTCTAAGTCTTTAAATCTTGATTTCCAATATTTTGCTTCCCAATCAATTGTATCATCTGATACCTCATGACAAGGCTAATAGGAATCATGTTGAGGTTGATATGGATCATATTTAGGGTGATAGGGGGGAGATACTTCTTGGTACTCTTCTTGATATCTTTCTTGATGTCCTTCTTCATATGCTTCCTCATAGGTCTACTCAAAAACATTATGGACATATGAAGGGGAAGTAGGATGACCATAGGACTATCATGACTCATAGGATTGATAATAATCTTGATAGGGCTATTGAGATACATAATTGAGGTCATGACAAGGTTGGTAAGGAGGTTTATAATATAAAATTCCATCATACCCAACCATCCTAACTTCATAAGTAAAATGAAAACACAAGTTATTAGCAAACTATTTTCATAATAAGTTCCTAGGCTGATTATAACCAATTGAATGCATTTGGAGTCACTAGTGGTGTTTATTAAATGCCTCCAAATGATTATTGGTAAAAAAATACACCAAAAATTCTACTAATATTTTTGACCTTAAGTCCCACTAAGCATGATAAAATTATTTTCACTAAATTTTTCACCCTTAGAAAGGTAGTTCAAGCCTTCTCCAAATTGAGTGGAACATGGGATTATGTCTAGGCATGTGGGTTGCCTATAGTAGAGGTAAACATATAGATTGAAGGACTATCTCCCTTGGTTTGTTTATTCAAGCCCATCACCTAAACTACTAGCTCACTTGGATGAAAAGGGAGAGAGAGAGAGAACATAAAGTAAATCTATCCTAACAAGGTGATGAACCAATTTTAACCTAATCACTACCAATAAATTATAATTACACTTCAAACACAAGCCTAACCTAGATATATACTACTCCAAATTTGTCTATTAGATTAGTATTTATCATGGAGGTTTATGAAGCAAAATTAATCTAGGAGGACTAAACACAAGGTCATGACTTGAAAATAGTGTAGAGACGACTCATTAAACTCATGAGAACTCCATTAAGACACTTCAATAGACCTATAAAAGATGTTTAAAGTTGAATATACATTCAAGTAAGGATAACATTCGAAGGAAGAGAAACTATCACTTAGTAATATCAAGTAAGTCAACATACAGATTTAAACAACTCATAGAGAAGGTAAACTAGATCAGTCTTTATTGATCAAAGGCTTCAAATGAGTAGTGATTCACCATAATTGGGTAAAGGATACATTTCAATGCCAAAGTGTCTCAATATATATCACAAGTGAGAGACAGGAGAATAAGGGCATATGAGAGAGAAGGTAGACATGTGTCATGTGAGTTATGATAATAAGAGGTATTTTGGAACTACCTCAATAGGTACAAGATGCTATGTGTAGCTCCTCTTTGGATGTTCAAACCCACCAAATGGCATAAGAGTTGAAAAGCTTGTTTGATACCTTGACTAGATTCTTGAAACTTCTCTTTTTCTTGACATATTTAAGGATAATTAGCCTTATTTATGGTCAAATAAATTTATCCTACATATTATCTCTACCCTTGACACCTCTTAATTGATCCCAATAGGTTATCCTTGACACATCACCTCTTCCTCTTGTAAGGTGTCTAGAGGACTCCTTATCTCCTTAGGCCTATTTTTCACACAAGTGTCATAGCATGGTTTTATCTTCTTTAGTTCATCTAAAATTCATGAATGGCCTATTATTACCATATTAGACCTACAAAAATCCATTTTGAGGCCTCAAACTAGCCCCAACAAGTCGTTTTCTATCAAAAGTCTCAATTAGGCCTCATTCCTTGTAGCCCTTAAATGATGTAAACCTCATTGTGTGGAGAAAAGTACAAAATATCCTAAGAATCTAAGGGAATAATTGAGTACCCTATATGTCTTTACATCTCCATGTTCAATTTCATGCTCTGAGAGTGAGTGAAGACATCTCTTTTTCCCCTTTCTCTCTCCTAACTAGGCCTCAATTAGGCCTCCCTCCAAAGAGAGTGAAAAATGCTTCTACGGGTTCCTTACACGTTATAAACCACAAATAATAATGTGATTCACTTATAAAACATCCTCCCTATATTCCATTCCAAATTTGAAGTTTAGATTCACTGTATAGACATGAAAAATAGTAAAAATCGATCATTTTACCCCTAATTTATATAGTTTTATATAATAATGTACCATTAAATAGCATGGGATGATGCTCAAGAGAGTTTATAATATTTTATGGGTCATTTATAAGTCCATCTAATCAATCTATAGGCATGAAAGTTGATTTATTTATCACTTTGTCTTTATAGCCATCTTAGGCAACTTGAAAGCACCTTGGGTTATTAAGGATAGTTCATAGAGCTCACGACATGAAACCATCAAAAAATTACACAAAATGGAAGTGTACCAGGGTGGTTAACTTATTATATGAGCTCAGGGTATCATGTATCATGTGTAATCCATGCCAAGCAAAAGAAAAGGACCTCTCGAGTTGTCATGGGGCATTTTATGAGGTTTGAGAGTAAATTGGGTGTGTAGATGCATTTCCTGATATTGTTTTGATATCTAATTACCTCAATAGGTCTACTATAATATGTTTTTTATGACACTCTTTCACTACACTCTCTACAACACCTCATTGATTTAGGCCTAGGGTTCTTGTACTAGTCTACCAACCATACCCTAATAGACTGTATGTGCCCTATTTCCTTTGTGTTAGGACTCTAAGACCTCATAATATGTATACATAGGTAAATTAACATATCTTTAAGGTTATAAATTCCCACCTTAACTCCACTATACTAGCCATCTCTCAACTATTTGCCCATATGGGCATGTGAATGCACTTTAGACTACTACTTGACTAAATCAGGTTATCATTTTGTGTTTGTTTCACTTTCATATGTCTGAGCATATTGATATGTTTTAATGTGTCCTTAATTATACTATGATTTCCTCCAAATTTCATCAAATCACTCCACTAATTATCCAACTAACCATTTCTCAAAGTCTACCTTGTGGGCCTGTACATATACTTAGGATTATTTGAAGTTGAATAGGGGTTTGATTGTGATTGTTTCATGCTTGATTATAAATAATATATGGAGTGATTTTATCACTATTCCATCATCATCACATTTTATTCTCCTCCTATCACCTTACCCTCCTCAATAATAAGAAACCACTGCTTAGGACTGAGTAGGCATAACTGTGTATGTTTCTTGACCTATGACCCCTATTGGCCGCTTCCTATGCTTATAATCTATTTGAATTAAATGTATTGATAAATTTAATATCTTTTATATATTTTAAATACTTATAAAAACCACTATCTCAAGCTTTGAACACCTTGGTCATCCAAACAAACCTATAGGTGGTCAATAGCCTATAGGTGTGTTCTTTTGAGACAGTCTACCAACTTGGACTTTCAAGAGTCATCCAAAATAATTAAAAATTTTAGATCTTGATGTTTTATTTATGATTTTGAGATTTACCTCAAAGATGTGATTCTCTGTATTTCCATAAATCACCACTATCAAGATAGAATCTCCTCTCAACTGGCTGGTTGTAGATGATGTTTTGAGTATTTGATTGAGTTTGAAGAGTTCCTTGAAACCAAAACAAATATTTATCATTATAAATATATTTTCCATGTTTTTATGATGTATTAAACACACTCTCAATGTCCTAAAGTTTTCAAAGCTTACCCACATTCACTATCTAAGGTGCACTTCCAATACTAGTTAACTATGGATGCCAACATGAGAGTTGATTATGTATATAGGCTTATTAGGTCTTTAAAACAATCTCTAAACATTTTTAAATAATATTACATCATGCTTCATGAGATTTTTATACTCTCTCACTATATTGATACTTCAAGTTTATGAACATCTATGTTCAAGGCCTAATCATCAACTGACTGTAGGTGTCAATTTGAAGGAGTTTTGACTATGTTTTAGGAGTTTCTATGTTTTAAGCCTATCTCCACTACACCATGGTGTCTTAAAGTGTTGAAATTATCATAAATAACTCATTAAAATTGCATTACTAAGTCCAAATCATCTTTAAGTTGTTTATCAGACCTTTGTTTTCATTCTTCCCACACATACAGTCCTTTAGGTCTCTGTTTGGAGTTTGATTGTCTAATCTTGAATTAGGCTTTTATCACTATATTGATGATACCGGCATTTATAAATAATTAATAAAGAGATATATATTCTATTTTCATTACAATCCCATAGATTATTCAGGGTCTCTCACAACCTTTGTACTCATAGTCAATATAGTCATAACCCTGTAGGTGACATCTTAGACTAGTTAGCTTATCAGTCAATCTTATATCTAAGTGCTTGAAAACTATTCATTGATCCAATAATATTATATTTAAATCTCCAAAATATTTCATGTTTAAAAAAAATTCAAGACACACTGACAACATTTGGTTTCTCTAAATTTTCAGACCTATAGGTTTGTATGAGGTGAGATAACAGATAACCTTGTGTTTGGAGCACTTGAAAAGTTCAAAAAATCATTGTTTGGACTCAAATACCATTTTTTCTATGAATAAATATATTATATAAAATAAACACAACTTTAAAACTCCTATAAATGCATATTAAAACCATTCCAATCACCTCTATTATACAGACATAGAAAACACATAGTCCACAAAAGGTGAATGAAAATGTGGCCTTTTGGGACTTGTATGAAATACAAGGGTAATTGGGAAGACATTTATGGGTTGAAAGGATATTATAATACAATTAATATTAATTATAATTCACCAAAATACCTTAATAACCTCTGCAACACAAAAAGTTATCAGTCACTTCAAATAATGCACAAAAATCACTTTTCATGCCAAAAGGATATCCACATGTGCCACCATGAGGATTGAATATTTAGGATACATATTAATACATTTTATAACTCATTATAACTTGTTTCAAGTATCCATCATCTCACACTTTTCACTTGATTCATTCTAAACTTAGCCTATGGGGTTTTAAGCCTTCAAAAAGTAGTTTGGGTTCTTAGCGATTATTCATAAATCTAAGAGAATTAATATATTAAAAAATTATACAAATTTTAATCCTATATTTTTCACAAAATTTTTCCAAAATATTATCCCCCAACTCTACCTATATGACATGTACCATATAATTAAAATTTGCCTTCACTAGCTTGTGAATGAAGGAATGCAAGAGAGATGAATATTTTTACAACTATAAGAGTGAAATCTTATTTCCAAGATTTTTCCTAAAATTTATAATTCTAAATTATTATTTTTATCAATTTTCACTTGCACATGACTTCAAGAGTCTGTATAACTTCCTCTAACTCCTCAAAGTGGCATTGAATTTCAAGAAACTAGCCTTTTTATGACATGATGATAGGTGTGGAAGCTAAGTAACTACTCCAATATCCTTGGAAGGTGTGTTTTATGTATTTTTAAGTTAGGTAACTCTGATAAACACAAATATAAGCCAAAATCACCTATTTCACTCATTTTCATACCTTAGAGCTAGCAAATGAACCTCAAAGTTTCCAAAACTTCATTAAATGTTATTAAAATATTATTGATACATAAAATGACATTAATTAACCCATATTAACCTATGACATAACTTAATCATGCTTTATCTCTCAATGACATGCCTAAAGTACTATATGACCACAACATGATTTGAACTTAACTTCTCCAAACTAACCTTAAACCATGATAACAAGGTTAAATGAAGAGTTTAAGGACTATACAGGGTATGACATGACCACATAACAAGACTATGACAATTTTGGATTTATATGGAAGTGATAAATTTGACTTGGGGTCAAATTTGGTCAACAATAACTTCTCACACCATCAACAAATGGGATGACCAATAAATATGATATTAATTTTAACAATGACCATTTCATAGTATAGATATAAATTTATATAATATTTAAGGTTTCAAGAAACTAGAGTCATCAGAGTATGGTTAGAGTTGTTTAGAAAGATAAGAAAAATGATCTGACAATCAAGAGATAATTTGATTAATATAATTAGTAGATTAGACATAGACTAGGAAATTCTTGTGTTGACTAATAATAAGTTGGGAAGGTTGGGCCCATATAATGTAATTGGATATAATATAATAATGTGCAAGATATATAAGTACACATAACTCATGTCAGATAAGGATATATGAATTCTAACATTTGTAAGTGTCAAACACCAAAGTTTAGTGTCTAATTAACCTCAAGTTAAGAAAGCATCAAATGAAAATATTGGTTAGTATGGGATCTAATTTAAGGCCATGCTTACTAGGATATCTTAGAATCCACTTACTAGTTATCTTTAGATAAAAATTATATTATTAATTATTAAAAAAAAATTGGATTTTAATACTTATCAATCTTTCAGTGAACATTTGCATACAATTAAGGCATTTGAAATGAAGATTTTAGATGCAAATAGATCATCCCCAATAGTGGTGTGGTTATCTTAAATGGTCATGATGTATGTCATCCATATCACATTGAGTGATGTCCCATGCGGGTTTATGTTTGATAGTACCAAGTTGGTGTGGCTCATTGTGAAGCTTGATTTCATAGTTTGAGGCTTTACCAATGTGTGGGTTAGTTTGCTACCTTTTATGTCCCAAAGGAAAAGGTGAATACCCACTAAGTTTAATCATATCATTGAGTAGAATATAAAATTATGATAATTCCTTTGATAATGGTAAGTGAATTGTGAAGAGCCAAATGTGAAAATAAGAAGCTATGCCTATATAATCATAATATGTAGAAGCATCCTTAATAATAGACTAGGCCCAAGTCACCTGTCTATAACCGTCAAAGAATGTGAGATCCTTGTATATCCCATACAATATTATAGCACAAATAACTCTTCATGTTTGGGATTACATCCCCAATCAGGTGGTAAATAATGTTGAAGGCTAAATACATTGGAGAGATCAATAGCCAATAAGTAATGTAATATTAATATGGAAGGGACTTTATAAAAATAGATAAAGGTTGATTTAAATTTATTATATGGAAGTCAATGGAGGTTGATGATGTAACCTGATCATTTACAAAATGAGGTGAGCAAGTGTGCCACTCAGCCTAGAGGGCATGCCATCACACGCTATCATGAAAACATAAAAATATTTTTAAATTAACCTAATGAATTTCATTTTTTATCTAGATCTGGAATGAATTATGCACCTTTGGTGGAACCTTGATAACTTACATACTCATGGTGTTAGATAATGCACTTTCTATCTCAAAAAGTAGTGTAGTCACATGGATAGGGTTCCTAATGAAGGTAATCCTTAACCTAGTATCAATTTGTAATAACACACACAATATTGAAAATTTAATGTTATATATTAAAATTAAACAACATATTACATAAAATTTATATCACATGAGTTATAGGTTACTCTCTAATGTAGGTTACCAAATGAAAACTTCTCCTAGATATTACAATAGAGTCTACTCAAATATCCTTTACTACTCTCTTATAAGATTTCTAGATGAAGGAAATGAAATATTGGTATAAATCTATCTAACCCTTATTTGATTTCTCTTCCTTTCTCGACATGACTTTATATAGAATTTCCAAAGAGATACATGTCACTTTAGATCAATGCAAATTCATGTGGGATGCTAATGAGTAGAATTAAATAATCAATTAATTAAGTTAGATAATATTTGTAAAAACATTATGGGATCATACAGAGTCTAGCCAAATTTTTAATTGATTCTACTACTTTTAGTAATTGTCAAACCAGGTTGTGTATTTTGGCAAGATGTTAACATTGTATATGTAACACTAGTTTCATTCGGAGTATGTATTTATAAGGTTGTATATAAGGAAACACACTTTGTATGAATAAAAGTAACACACTTGCATGGAATTATATAATAAGAATTTAATTGATAGAAAGGTAAAACTAATGCTATCATGTAAGCTTCCTCACATAGTGTTAGATTTAAACTTGTTGAAATAACAAATGCATATACGTAGAACAAAATAATAATGTAATTTAATGTAGAATTATATCTAATCAAAGGATGAGGTATTTTATTTAACCTTCTTGAGTGAGCCCTGCCTCGCTTAGTATTTTGTCACAAACCTTTATGTAGGTGAACCTTCATTTTGGAGTAGAGCTAAAGCTTGTACATATGAGAGAAAATCTCAAATTTAGGATCAATCAATTAATATATTTATTCAATAAAACAAATTACATATATATAAGCACTTTACTCCTATATCTAATAAGTATGTCTCATCAACACACTCCTTCAATCTCTCCAAGAATAAATAACCACTTTTAAACATAGGTGCAATCATAACACATTTATTTTCTCTTAACAATATATTTTACTAGCACAAATATATTATTCTTAAATGTGATTACTAACAAATAAATTCCTAATATTCCCCCTGCTTTCCTCCCGCACCTCCACCCCCCCGATTGTGCTCATATGAATGAATATAAATGCCAATGTCCACAATATGGATGTTCTATTCACTTATAATATATCTATTACAAAATAAAAGAGATTATTATATTAAACATCATTAATTATATATATATATATATATATATATATATATATATATATATATAAATATATATATAGATATATATATATAGGCATATTTAATACTTTCGACAATAAATAATTGAAAACATATATACTAAATACTAACAACTTAATGTGAACTTGAGAAACTTAATATTTAATTAACACTAATGATAATAAATATAAATTATATATCTATCGACGAGACCTAAATAACTTAATAAAAAATATTCATAAAATTTTATATAAAAACTTATTTAAAACTAAAAAAATTTAATGCCAACTATATTACTAGACTTTAATTGAGGACTTTACACCAATACTACGACAATACATATTATTCATTATCTAACATATAAACTGACAAAAGACATTTCATGACAATATAGATTAGACTTTAACAAATTGTTATATAAAGAAAGGGGACTAAGAATTAGGTAGGGTTCAATAATTGTAACTAATATATATATATATATATATATATATATATATATATATATATAAAATACCAAAGTAATATGATTTTTATTTCTCATCATTGTTATGATAAAGTAATAATAAGATAAAATCTTCTATTTAAAATATTAAATTTAATTGAAAATTATCCTTGTCAATAAAATGTACATTTAATTTTAATATATATATTTTTATAAAAATATTATATCTATCTTATTAATTTATATATATTTAATTTTTCAAATGTCAAACATTTTGGTTCTATCTTTTGATTTTAAGTAGTTTCAAATTTCAACTTTTTGTCTTTAACTATTGATTCCAAGTTATTTAATTGCATCCTTCATAAGAAGAGTTCAGGCTTATTAAACAGTAGAAACATGTACATCGATGACTACCTAAGATCATCCCCTTCATCAGCAACATGCATCTAGAGGGCTTTCATGTAAATACTCATTTGATCCCTATGACGGGTGTGGTGATGTGAGGTTTGTTCCTTGCCCTGATTCCAATGACAACTAGTGCAGGGTACTCCAAAGAGTTCCATGCATGAAATATTTGATCAGAGCTCGTGTTGTTTTCCAGTCTTTTCTAAGGAGGTCTCATTGCGGTTTACAATTTTGATTTTGTAGAAGCTACTCTGCTGCTCATATCATATAGGGACTGATTTTGTTTACTGTAGTGTCATTTTGTATAATATTTTGAGTGTATTTAAATAGGGCAGTTTGTAATATTGCACTGTAATCGAGTAATATTTTGTTTCTATATATTAGCGTTGGGATCATATGTGGTATTCTACATTCCTCCTGCATTGGTTAAATTTGGGGTCATAATTTAGCGGTATAAAATGAGCTAAGGCAGATGAACATAGCCAACCTATTTTCTGCTTTGATTTTCTTCGAAATAATACACCAAGCAACATTGTGATAATTCTATAAAATATTTGAGTCCCATTCGATCATCACCCACTTATAATCTCATTGTTTGCTTCCATTGATAAATACCTAGCTTCTCTTATAATTAAATTCATTTTTAGCGTCTAAGGAAGTCTATAAGACTAAAAAATGTGAGGGAGGTTTTTGACTCTGATTGCCCTATATATGCCACATGACCAGTTTGAGTGACCAATTCTTAGTTATTCTTAGTTTTATGGACTTCATATGTTAATATTGTTGGTCCTATGTGTAGGGAAGATGATTGAAATATTTTCATGGATGAAATATCCACAACGCTAGATAGCTTTACCACATATCAGATAGTCAAATGCCTTTAACAGTTTACCCATTTAATGGATGCCTCATGTCTCTGTTGCAGCCGAAACCAGAGACATTGTCTTTGATGATATACAACTGTTATGAAAGGGTCATATTGTCTAACATGGAGCTTGAGATAATGTACTATAGTTTCTTTGAAAGCAATTGATTTAAATGCCGTGAGAGAAAGGGTACAAAAGATTTCTTACAGGAGGTATTGATCCTATTATAACCTCGAATTTCTTGTTCTCTTTATATACTGTGTTGTTTTTTTTTCCATAAATTTCATTTCTTGTTAGTTACATCAAAGGAGGACCAAGAGAAATATTGGACTAGAAATAATCTTATCACAATGTACTTGTCAAAGGAATTTGTATTTAGATTAAAGCAATTTTATGAAGGTCTACGGTTGAAAAATGAGCTATCAATCTCTTATGACAAAAACAGAAGTCACAAAAGAGCTTTAGTCTTTAGCAAAAACTGTGTACCCAAAGTGGAGATCCTCAAAGCCTACTTTTCCAAAGAATGGATTCTGATCAAACGTAGTTTGTTTACATCTTTAGGACCATGCACGTGCGTTGTTTAATGACCTATAAGCCATACGATTCTGAGATGACATCATGATTGTTTTGGCTTCTAGTGTTCTTCAAGTATTCAAGTAGAGGGATTTGTAGTTCAAACCCGTATGGGCTTTCCTTCTTCCTGCCTTCTTACTGATAATTACAATGTTGTTGCTTGAGGCTGGCCTCAGGGTCGTGATGATTTACTATACTATAGGGTTTTCCCCTGAATCTAGCAGGTAATATTGATAAATCATCTACTTATCAAATATGGCTTAATATACCTATTTTTACTGTAGGCCTTTTCAGCAGTTCCTTCTAATTTTCTTAGTTCATCAGATGGCATCATCCCTATTATGTCTAATCCTAGAAATATGCAAGACTATGATCTTACCCAACACCGGTGGTTCTCTTGCTCTTCTTTTAATATTCATGCTTAGAGGATTCGTTCTCCCTAGAGGTTGGAAATTTTATCCTTTCCAACTTACCGGTGTATTGTCATAGGAAAATGGTAAGGCATTAATATGAGACTAGAATTGAGAAAATATTGTTATTGCACAGAGAGATTAACCACATGATGGATTTCTAATGCATAGAGCATTCCGAACTGGTGGTTATGGGGCTAATAATATTCACCTTTGATGTGTGCAAAGAATGCCATCGCTGTAAATTTTAAGATGGAAAATTTCAAGTCTTCAATTTTTTACGAATTAAGAGCTCTTTGTTGTTGGATATACAAAATATTTGTGACCTATCATGTTCGAATTAGATATTTAGATATAGAGCTACAGTGAGTGGGAATATTTTTTCTTGAAAGGAACTTTAAGCTTCAAAGATACTTTTGTAATCCCTGCATTAAAATGACCTGTTTCCTTGAATGGTGTTGTCTTTCAGAGTGCAGAAAATACCACAAATATGGAAACGGAACAGACTTTGGATCTCAGTCGTGGATTTACTTGAGTACATGTAGGATAACGAATGAGAAGTAAAAACCCCGCATTCACTACAGATACAAAGATACAGTTAATCTACTTAGATACAATCATTCGCTTAAAACTATTTACTCAGAAATGAATGCTAATAAAGCATTGCCATTATCAGAAGTCCACATCTTATATTTTATGCATTGTATGTCATATCCCTCTTCCCTATTTCTTATGTCAAAGTAAGAGGAAGAGAATTTGTGTGTTAGATTCTAAGTTGTTTCTGCAGGGAGCTGAATATTATAGATTTTTAAAGATATTATTAATGACTATATTTTAAAAAATATAATTTAAGATGTATGGGAACTTATATTTGGTAATTGCTACAGAAAACAAACAAGCCAGATTAGATGTCATTGTGATGGTTCTAAGCATATTTTTGGTCATGCTAGGTGACTTTTGGTTTAATGTATTCCTCTTTATGCTTAGATATGAATTCAGATTTTTTATTGTTGTACTTGCCATATGCCTACTTAAGCATGTGATGAGTAAGTTTCATGTTCTTGTTGATAGTTTCCAGAATAGGAGTTATCTGTATTTTCTTCCAATGGAATAGACTATTATGTTCATAATAATCCCTTCATTGTTTATTAATGGATATTATGTTTAATAACTTTTTCATTGTCTATTAATGATCCTTTCAATAATGCCTTCAGTATTTATTAATGATATGTATGTTTTTTATTAAATCACTTTATTTTGTATTAATGATATGTAAGATTTTAGTTCCTGCTATTGCAAGATATTATGTAATTCAATTGAATCAATTCATTTTGTTGAATGTATCAATTAAAAGTAATATTTTTTATTAAAAATGATACTTTAAGTATTTATAAATTTTTATAAATTTTTTTTGGCAAATAAAAGATATTAAAAATAATTTATTTAACATATTGACTGAAATTAAGGTTATAACAATTTTTTGATGTTCTCTTAATATTTTTTTTTAAAAATAGAAATTTTCATTTTATGTATCTTAAGGTCTGAAATGGCATTTCACATAATAAATTTAAGATTTTTGAGATTTTCTTAGCGTTTTTGACAACTAATGTGAAAATGGTCTCAACTTTTAAGGAAACAACATAATGCCAATTTCTGCCCACTCAGCTCAGTGGATAATGAATGCTAAATTGACAAGTCTCAAAAGTAAGATTTAGCTTCTTTTGTAAGTAGTTGCTCATAAGAAAGATGGAATTTCAGAAATTAATGACTATTACAAATAATTAATTGCTAATGCTAATAGAACGGTTGTATTTATTAGAATGAATAAATGTTATGTAAATTTTGTCTGTGGACATAAATCATTGGAGTTTTAGGATAAATTTGACATAGAGAAAGAAAAGCTTCCTCATAATGAAGTGATTAATGGTAAAGCTTTACAGTATTATTGGTTGTGTAGGAGAGAGAAAATAGCAAAAACTATAGGCCCAGTTAGATAGCAAATAGACAATACAAGATGAAACAAAACAGGGCAGAAAAAGGAGAAATAAACACTAAATCTTGTATATATTAAAATATGTAAAAAAAACTCTTTTTACATAATTAGAAAATACAGCTGCCACTATTACAAAAAAACATACTAAAAAAACCAAAACTTTCCTTACTTCTGCTCCTTTTTCCTTGCTATGGACTATGTTCACTCTTTTACAAGTGGCTACTCTATTTCTGATTGCTGCTACGTACTCCTCTTGCCCTTCTACTACATACTCTGCAAGCTACTACTACTATGTTCAAATCTCTATATGCTGCACATTCCCATTTTTCATTTTTGTCTTTATGACTAAACACACTTAACTCATCTTTTTTCCACCCATCTCTAATCGATAGACTAAAATTCAATTTTTTTTCATTTATTGATAGCAACTGTCATGGGTCGTAGGTGGCTACATATTTCAATTTTTGGAGCAACTAGATTAGGTAGGAATGAAAAATATTTTTTTAACACTCTCCCTTATTTTTGATCTTCCTACCATAGTCAATTAGACTCTTTTCAGTGTCTAAAACCTCCTTATAACTTCTTTTTAACTTACCAAATGCTTCTGCATATATTTTATGCATGTGCAGAGGTTCATTACTAAAGTCCGTAGCTGTATGGATGGAGTTCATAGTTTTTTTTATGGATTCCATAATTTTTTGTAGGAGTCTATAGCTGGAGTGTTTGAGTCCATAGATTTTCTGTAATAGTCCATAGCTAGACTGTTTGAGTCCGTAGATTTTCTATAGCAATCTGTAGATAGACTGATGGAGTCCGTAGATGGACTATTTGAGTCTATAGATTTGTTGTAGGAGTCCATAGTTCTGTTGATGGAGTCCATAGATTTGTTATAGGAGTCCATAGTTCTGCTAATAGAGTCCATATATTTTCTGATGGATTCTGTAGATGTGTTGTAGGAGTCCACAACTATATTGTTTGAGTCCATAGCTCTATTATAAGACTCCAGAGCTAACATAACACTATGTAGGCTTAATGCTACTGCATTTATGACCTCTATCCTTCCTTTTAGGTGTATGAAAGTGTCCGTGGACTATGGCTTAGTAAAAATATCAGCTAGTTGTTGATCATAATTGCGAAAACTAAGTTCTATGACATAATTTTCAACTAACTCATGAATAAAGTGATACATGATTGCAATATGTTTGCTCTTATAATGAAATATAGGGTTCTTTGATAATGCTATAGATTATACATTATCACAATAGACCAGAGAATCTCCTTGTCTCTCCTTATACAAATAAAAAAGTATCCTTCTCAACCATATAGCTTGACATGTTGCTACATTGGCTGTTATACACTCCACTTTAGCTATAGAGAGTGACACTATCGATTGTTTCTTTGAAGCCCAAGATATGGCTCTTGACCTAAGATGAAATGCATACTCAGAGGTGCTCTTATTATCATCAAAGCTACCTACTCAATCACTGTCTGTGTAACCAACAAGTTGAAACTCATTTACTGTTGCATACAAAACACCATAATCCATTATTTCATTAACGTACCTTAATATCCTCTTGCTAGCTTGCCAATGTGTCTCTTTTAGCATCTCCATGAATCTTGATATGAAGTTGACTACATACATGATGTCTGGATTTGTTACAGTTAAATACATTAGGCTTCCCACTAGACTCTTATAGTGTGTGGGTTCTACATTGCTACTGTAATCATCTTTACATAACTTAAGACTTGTCTTGACTGGGGTGAATATAGGTATGTTGTCTAACATCTTGAACCTTTCCAAAACCTCTTTTTCATACTTATATTTGTATATGAATATGCCTTCATCCATTTTATTGACTTATATTCCAAGAAAGTACTTCAAGAAGCCCAAACAAGTCATTTTAAACTCATTTTTCATGGTTGTTTTGAAATCTTCAATGTGTTGATTTGCATTGTTGGTGATTATAAGATCATCCACATATAATACAAAAATCAACATACCTTCGTTGCATACTTGCTCTTGGGGCTTGCTTGAACCCATACAATGCCTTTTTCAACCTATAAACTTTGTTCTCATGCTCAAGAATCTCATATCTAGTTGGGTGTCCCATGTAGACCTCTTCTTAAAGCACTCCATTCAAGAATGCCTACTTCACATCCATTTGATGCACATTCTACTTGTGTTGGACAACAATGGCTATGTTTATCCTTATGGTTTCTAGCTTTGTTATGGGTGCAAATGTTTCATTTTAATCACACCTAGGCCTTCGGTTGTAGCCCTTCACCACTAGCCTTACCTTATGCCTCTATATCTTGATTTTGAGAGTAGTTTTTGTCTTATATACCCACTTAACTCCTATGATCTATTTTCCTTTTGATAGATCAACTAACTCCCATGTATCATTTCTCTCTATGGCATGCATTTCTTCATCTATAGCCTCACATCAGTTGCTATCTTTGAATGCTTCTTAAATATAGATTGGATTAGCTAATATAAGGACTATATAATTCATTGGTTCATCCTCATTTTGCTCATACCTTGATTGCTCATAAACTTCTTGCAAGCTCCTTGTCCTTACTTGGTGTTGATTTGAGTTGGAGGAGGATGTAGACTTTTGAACAACTCGACCTTCATGATGGTTTTTTCCATTAGATGAATCATCCCTATGTGAAATAATGGTCCATATTGGTGCATTGGTGGCTATACCACTTACTATTTTAGATTCAATAAAGGGTCTGCCAGCCCTTGTTTCAACATGCTCTTCTCCTTATCTCTCTTCCCAAGCTTCACTCTCAATGAATTGAACATCTCAACTGATTATGAGATCTTTGGTGATGGGATTATATAGCTGGTATGTCTTTGATTGGTCACTTACCCTATTAAAATACACTTCTCACATTTATCATCCCACTTCATTCTTCTTTGCTTGGGCACATGTGCATATGCTACACAATCGAACACTCTAAGGTGCTCAATAGTTGGCTTTCAATTGCTCCATGCTTCTTGATGGATTACATCCCTTACACTCTTCATTGGACAAATATTCAACAAGTACATGGTTGTTTCTATATCCTCAACCCAAAAATCATTAGGCAAACTTTTTGCCTTTAGCATGCTCCTTGCCATCTATTCGATGGTCTTATTCTTCCTCTCGACCACACCATTTTGTTGTGATGTATACCTAGTTGTAAATTATTTCATTATGCCATGATCCTTGAAAATATTCTTGAACTCATTGGAGATATAATCTCCCCCTATATCCATCCTCAAAATCTTGATGTAGTGGCCATTTTACTTCTCCACCATGGCCTTGAAATGCTTGAAGGTCTCAAATGTTTCCGATTTGTTCTTTAAGAAATACACCCATACATTTCAGCTGTAATCATCTATGAATGCCATAAAATAGACATTCTTGAATGGGGAGGTTGTCTTCATTGGAACACACAAATCTAAAAGGATTAGCTCTAACAGAGCTCTGGCTCTCCATGCCTTCCCATAGGAAATGTACTCCTATGTTGCTTCTCCAATATGAATCCTTCACACACCTTGTTTGGTTGTTCTATAAGGGGAAACCCCTTAACCATGTGCTTCTTATGAAGAAGGTTTATCCCTCCAAATCTTAAATGTCTGTACCTAAGATGCCAAAGAGTAGGTTCATCTACCATCATTATTTTAAATGCTACTACAAGCTCACTTTTTATTCTCAATAGAAACATCTGACTGCTTGTCATTTTGACTACTACTATCTTCCTATTACAACCACTCCTATCAAAGATGATGTACTCACCATTCTCAAATCTAACCTTGTACCCCTTTTTCACAAGCTAACCTATGTTGATAAGGTTGTGTTTCAACTTGGGTACATAGTAAACATCATAAATTTATCTTTTGTCACCTTGTTTGGTGTGGATTGAAATGCTATCCTTACCCATGATGGAAACCTTATCATTGTTCCCATGTTCACCTCTAATTTTATTGTCTCATCTATGTGGTTGAACATCTCTTTATTCCCACTCATGTGATTGCTACAACCACTATCCAAATACCATGTCTCCTAGCCACTTTATTTGACAATGTTTCATGTTATAAACAAGCTTCCTCCTTTCTCATTCCTATTTGGTTTAACCTCTTGTGTATGAGTGAAATTAGAATTCTGCCTATTCATGTCATACTCCTTGTTTCTACACTCACTAGCATAATGTCCATATCTCTTGCAATAATAACGTTGGACACTAGACTTATCATACCTTTATGTAGATCAACCTCTATAATTGATATTGCTCCTTCCTATTCCTCTTCCGTGTGACTCTTGATTTCTATGTCTTCTACCTTCTTGACTACTTCAAATTTTTCCTCTTCCTCTATTATTTTAATCTTTCTCCCTTCCTTTCACATTGACATTGATCTTGAATGCTTGCTCATGGGAGGAGGTGGCTGACCTGTTTAGCCTTTGTTCATGGGTTTGCAAAGAACCCATTAGCTCATCAACTGTTATTTGCCTCAAATCTTTTAACTCTTCTATAGCAACCACTATAGAGTCAAATCTAATTAGAAGGCTCCTCAACACCTTCTCAATTATCCTATGCTATTCAAAGGTATCACCATATGTCTTCATTTGATTTACTACGTTCATAGTTCTTATAAAAAAGTCATTTATTAACTCATTCTCCTTCATTTCTAGGGTCTTAAAGTCTCTTTTTAAGAGATTAAACTTGACAATTTTCACCTTGTCACTCGATATGTATTTTACAATATATCTCATGATTTCTTGGAATGGAAAACTACTAATATCCTAAGAAAGATTGAGTCAGCCAAAACTATTTGTATGCATTTGAGTATTTTGACATCTTTCCTCATATTCACCTTCAACACTTTCTTTTGTGCTTGGGTCAAAGCATTGAAGGCAGCCATGTCTACAACCCCATTGTACCTAACTTCAACCAACTCTCATAGCTCTTGAGAGTTGAATATTGTCTTCATTTCGATTCTCTATACATCATAGTATTCTTTTTATCAAATATGGGGTGCTGCTACCAAGACCCTAAACTTCTTGCTGCCATGTCTTAATGCACTCACAATTTGGATACCATTTACAAATGGCTTTGATTCTAGTTATTGGTAAAACCTTAAAGCACTATTAACTATGTAGGAGAGAGAAAATAGTAAAAACTACAGGCTCAATTAGGTAGCAAATAGATAATACAAGATGAAACAAAATAGAGAGAAAAAGGAGAAATAAATACTAAATCTTTCATATATTAAAATATGGAAAAAACTCATTTTACATAATTAGAAAATACAACTATTGTTGTTAAAAAAACATACTAAAAACACTAAAATTTTTCTTATTGCTGCTCTTTTTTCCTTACTATGGACTTTGTTCACTCTCTTACAGGCTACTCCTCTATTTTTCCTATTGTTGCTCTATTTATGACTATTGCTACGTACTCCTCTTGCTCTTCAGTTACATACTTTGTAGGCTACTACTGCTATATTCAAATCTCTATATGCTGCACATTCCCTTTTTTCCTTTTTATCTTTATGACTAAACTCACCTAACTCATCCTTTGCCACCCATCTCTAATCGGCAAAGTAAAATTCAAATTTAAAAAATTCTATATTTAATTACAACAGTTGTCATGGTTTGTAGGTGGCTGCATATTTCGAGTTTCAAATCCGATGAGTTAAGTAGAAATGAAAAATAAGATTTTAATAGTGATTTAACTCTATAAATTACATAAATTTAATGATGATCTTTCATTGGTGTGAAACCATACCACAAACCCCAAAGAGAATAATAATACTATCAGATGAGAAGAAATTGCCACCACAAGGTGTCGTGAATAAAATGACAACTATCACACATCATGTTAATTCCCTTAGAGTGGCCTCTAATGTGATTGATCCCAACGGCATTTTATTAGAACACGCGACAAATTCAGCCAAAAAATTGTCCTCCACACTTGTCAAGTTTAATCTTTCTAATTTAATAACCTCGAAGTTATAATATTTAAATTGTCATTCTTTATACAAAGTTTCACAAGTTCCCGTACCATCATTTCTAATTTTTGTTGTCTTTAGTTGAACAAGGAATTTTTGGGCTAATATTGAAGCGATATGTTTGTTTTCACTGATTACACAAGATCTTAATGATTCTTGTAAACTTGATAATCGTATATATTAATTCAAATCAGATAACTTTGCTGCCATATTCTGTAGGATGACTGGTAAAGTACTTGTTGCACTTCCGGAGAACATTGTAAGTTGTTGCTGGGTTATTTAAAGCATTTCAATGTTTTTTCGTTTCATTTACTTATTTCCTTCATGACAAAAATGTCATCGGTGATTTTGTCTTATTGGCATGAAATAGTGCAATGGAGTAAATTTTTGATTTTAATCAGCTGATCTGTTAGGAAACTAGATATTTCACAGCAATAAATAATTAATAAATAGAATACAAATTTATAATAATAGAAATAATTCAATTAATTATGTATTAGATAAAATATCATAATTATGTGGTAAAATTTTAGTAGAATTAAAGAAATATTCACAGTGTACAATATCAAACTTTATTAACTCAAGATGAATATATTACATATGAATTCATTATAGATTATATGTGAACTCCACAAAGATAAATACGCTTTATTGACAAAGCACCATTAGGATTTCTCCTCTTAAAAATAGAATGGAAAAAGTTATTAGGACTTTCATTCTTAAAAATACAATTTGGTAGAATTTGTCTTCTTATAAACAATAGTCTAACTCCTTGATTTTTTTGCTTCGTCACCCTACCTAGACCCCCTACGACAATAGTGAACCTGCAAAGATTATCTATAAATTCTTAAAAGATTTACCCACCTCTTGTCCCTGTCTTCACATTTGATACCCCTATATGTGCTTGACATACATCTCAATCAATTAAAAAGCCTTCCTAGAGACCTCGACAATCTCACAAATCTTGAAACCCTAAAGCTTAAAAAAAAAAATCAATTATTTTATCTCTCAAATTTAATATGATGAAGTGACGTAGAAAATGTGGGACTCAAAAGTTAAGGTCCCAATGAATGGCATCCTAGTCTATATTGTCATAAAATGTCTTTTGAATCACATCCTAGAAAACAAGAAATGTTTTTTTTTTTAAAACCGCGTGTTCTTAGACGAAATGGCATATTCGACGGCATAGGATGCAATGTGAACCAAGTCAGGCCATTGAGCTGGTTGAGAGCGAACCGCGGCAAGGGGATCGGGTTCGGGGACAACTGGAATTCCTTTTTCGCTAAAGTTAACACAGGCACCAGGTTTGAACAGCTGGAACTTTCTTCGTGTCTCTTGATCCATTTCTTCAGTTTTGTAAGCAACTTTAGCGTAGGCGTCAAACGATGATAAATCGTTTTACTCAGACAAAAAATAATGGTGCTCCCCGCCCCCAGGCAGTTACAATTCTGTTAAATTCGCTCATAATTTTACTCTTTTCTGCCTCCTCAAAGCTAGCGAAAAATCTTGTAGATTTCCCTTGCTCAAAAAAGGCGTTAGACACCCAACTTTTCATGGACGAGTTTGAATTTACAGAAGGATTTGAATCACCAACAGCTTCCAGAATCATCTGAGCTTTCGACACAGGCTGGAACTGAAAATACTTTTAGCTCCGTTTCTCCTGAGGCATCAAAGAGCGCTTGGTTGTCTTGCAGGAATTGATCCCGCGACTTCCTGGCAGATAATGAGTGTGAAATCTGACCCAAAATCTCTGATCGATGAACTGCGGCAGAGTGTAATTCAAGGTCGATTAGCAAGCCAAATCTGATGCCAATAGAGACACAATCCAATGAAAATTCAGATCAAACCTTCAGCTAAAAGTTGTACGACCTGGTCAAAGTTGTTGACAGATAGGTCAAACATAAAAAAATTATCAGAAACCCTGCAACCAGTACGCGCTGTATGGCAGCTTCATATTATATAGATAGATAGATATAGATGTACATATACTCTCACAAAAACTTAATCTATCAATAAATGAATGGCACGAAGATAGCAGTGGTCTGCGCTGTAAAACTGTTGACCCAAAAAATGGAAATTTTGAGAGGTAGGAAAACCTGCTGTGATAGCAGATGTAGATGAACCTCCATTTTGGAGTAGAGTCGAAGCTTGTATGCCGGAGATCAAAATTTTCTATTTGTTGATTTCTAATTTAAGCCCTGCTACGTTCTCTTTAAATAGAGAGAGCATATTTATTATAATCATCTAAATAAATGTTAAATGAGAAATTGCCTTATGGTTGTTTTAACAGAATTCAGGAAAAAACATTACACATGCTCTGTAACAGATCTATTTCTAACAATCAAAGAATAGCAGAAAATAGGAAGCAGAATAGTTTGTTTCATAGTTACATCAGTTTAGAGAAACAGTTCAATAGAAATAATATGTTGATGATGTATTTAGATCTTGATCTAGCATTTTTCTAGACTGTAGAATCTACCTTATCCTCACACGATTGAGGAATTACACCTTACACCAATTTCTGATTGTTTTAATTTTAGCTAGCTATATCAATAAGTGCTATGGGCTAGACTCAACTACTAAAACAACTGCTATGGGTTAGAATAGTTGTCATGGCTTGCTAAATGGCGGAAAAGCTGACTCTGTAATTTCTACGGATTGGTTTGCTATTGTTATGGGTTGATTTGTTTATTATGTGCACTAGCTTCCCAGTTGCAATGTGTTGGCATGCCTATTTTCTACAAGTTGGCTACCTAATTGTTATGGGTTAACCTAGTCAATGATCAACTGTGTTATTCCTATGTCATTGTTTCATTGCATTAATACTAAACCAGAAATAGTAAATGATATAATCTTATTCATAAAATTAACAAGTTATGCAATACATTTTCATTAGTACCATATCGTATAAAAGAGTAAAAATAGAAACTTTGATATGGCAAGGTTGTGGGAAAAAGGTTCAATAAAAGTTTTTTTTCGAAGGGACTTTTAGGATAATTTCTCAACTCATCAGATGCCATGCATGCCAAAGATGGTTGTCTTTCTTTTGCTTAACTTGGATGAAAGCCACACTATCTCCCAGTCCATCTCAATGGTACCATTACGGACCTTACACCCAAAAGTTAACATTTGTGTGCGTGTCTTCTTGAATCACTAAACATTGAAGCTTCCGTGGGAAACTGCTTAACCTCGTCCTTTTGTCCAGGCATCATGTGTACTAGCCGTTAGCATCCTTAAATTTGCACACATCATCATTCATGCACATTTAAATTGGAACATGCATTTTGTAAGAAATTGAATTCCTTGCACATCTCCGCACAAGTTATGACTACTTTTTTCAAGCATCTAAACAATTCATGTGGACCATAGAACCCTCAACACCAAATATTTCGTGCATCATTTTAGTCTTAAAAACTGATCAAGAGTCACATTTCAAACATTGACCACCACAATCAATGCGCTATGCCAAGTGGGTCTCCCAGCGCTTGAAGTATGCCAGAGCATAATGACTACATATCACCCACCTGTCAATCAAGATGAAGTGTCCCATCTGGAAACAGTTCAACGTATTCCTCATATTTTCTTGGCTATGCCAAGTGGGTCTCCCAGCGCTTGAAGTATGCCAGAGCATAATGACTACATATCACCCACCTGTCAATCAAGATGAAGTGTCCCATCTGGAAACAGTTCAACGTATTCCTCATATTTTCTTGGCTTTGGATCTCCCAGCGCTTGAAGTATGCCAGAACATAATGACTACATATCACCCACCTGTCAATCAAGATGAAGTGTCCCATCTGAAAACAATTCAACGTATACCTCATATTTTCTTGGCTTTGGATATATGAGGAATACGTTGAACTGTTTCCAGATGGGACACTTCATCTTGATTGACAGGTGGGTGATATGTAGTCATTATGCTCTGGCATACTTCAAGCGCTGGGAGACCCACTTGGCATAGCACATCGATTGTGGTGGTCAATGTTTGAAATGTGACTCTTGATCAGTTTTTAAGACTCAAATGATGCACGAAATATATGGTGTTGAGGGTTCTATGGTCCACATGAATTGTTTAGATGCTTGAAAAAAGTAGTCATAACTTGTGCGGAGATGTGCATACATATATATATATATATATATATATATATATATATATATATATATATATATATATATATTCAATTTTAGTTATCAATTTGAGTAGATGTTAAATTGATGTACATATTTTTCAAGATTATGTTATGTAGAGAATGTATACATTAATCAAAAAAAGTTTTAGTTTTTCTCTTTTTATGTGTTTATTTTTATTTTTTGATTTTTTCTATAAATTTAAATATCTTATGCATAAATAAATATAATATATTTAGATCTTAATTTAAATGATTATTTTTTATGTTTTACATAAGCTCCAAATCAATGGTATCAAAGTAAATCATATTTTTTTTCATCTTTGATTGAAAGAGGTTGGAGAATATGAATCATGACATTAAATCATGAGACCCATCAGACTTTTTATCATTTTATTTCAAAAAAAATTAGATGGTAAAAGACAATAAATCACAACATCCAAATTTAATAGATGATTGATAACATTATATAAAAATCACTTTACGATAAAAAGACATTTATGTTCAGCTAGTTCACTAAAGTTATTGAATTGGTGGTTCCATCAAATATAATAAATCTTATAAATATTTTGGTAATTGAGTCCCCTTCAGTTACAAATAGATCTAGATGCTCCTTCATTTGAGGGAGTAATAAACGTAAATGCAATACATGATTACATAAGACAAATCCAAATCTATCTATTGCTGAGTTTTATTATGAATAAAAAGCAATATTGTACTTTTAAAACCTTCATACATCAAAAAAATGTTGGCAACACCATTCTCTACGAGAGAAGGACCAAACAAAAGATGAATACAAATACATTTAGGATAGATACCAAGAATCCTTCAAGGATGAATATTAACATTAATATTTTTATAATAATGCCAAGTTATTGCAAGCCCACACCGAGATCTTCCATGACTAGTATTTAAGACTGGGCTAATTTAAGTTAGATCAACATAAATTTATCAAGTATCAAAATCGCTTATGACCACTTATTAGTATAAATTGAACAAGGTTAAGGTCAAGATGACATGAGAAACCTATATATATGAAAAACCTATTTAGGTAATGTTTGAGTTGAAGGGAAAACAAGACACATTGTATAAAAAATAAACTTCCTTCTGTAGACAAAAAACCAAACACAATCTAAGATATGCATATGGTTTGACAAGCACAAAAAAAAAATGATGCCAACTTAGAGTATCATATTCATAATTATTTTCTCAAACATGAAAAGTTGAGTATTATGATGTCAATACCTATAATAAAATCATTGACATAGATATCAATGTTGTATTATCTACCACACAAGCAACATAAATAGAATAATATATTTAATCAAAATTCTTATTCCATTTCAAGATGTGGATGTAATTGAAACCACTATATTTTTTGATAGTTGGTGATAGAATGAATAACCTCGTCTCTAAATCCACCATCAAGAGACCTTGAAACCTATAAATTTAGATAGTTTAACTCTTGCAATACCAAAGGTATAGACATCATTTTCCATTTCCTCTTCTTATATGTTATCCATCACTTCAAAGAAGAGATATTTACTGATGCAGAACAAATTAATGTTTATGATGCACTCATCAGGGATCCATACATGCATAGTTACAAGTGTATTTATAACATTAATCTTTGAATATTTTTTGTGTAATTGATAAGTAATATATATGGTATTATTAAATCTATTCCATGATTTGATCATGTTTCAAAAGTTCATAAGAAGATTTTCCATAAATATATGCATATTTAACATTCATAACATCACTTCCTAATAATCCCTAACCTCAACTAGAAAAGGGATATAATATTTTGGAAACCATGTTAACACTTAACTTGGTGATGTCTCTATATATAATCTTCACAACATGTCATCTCCCAAAAGAATCTAAATGTTTACAAGATATTATCTAGAATCCAAGGTTTCATGCTTGCTTCCTAGCCTTAAAACTATCATAACTATTTATCTACAAGAAGATCTATAAAAAATAGTTATCATGATTCATCTAAGCCCATTCACATAGATTTTGTTTCTAATGGTTCCTCTTCCATAGTTTAGATTAATCTAGATTAACCTAAAAATGTTTTTCTATCTCTAATATCATCAAAAATTCTCAACAAATGTCGCACACACTCCTATAGTGGTTCAGTATAATTTGTGTTGATTGGAATCAATTCCAGCAATGTATGCACCCAACCTTTCACATTACATGGAATTGACTTTTGCATTCTCTAAGACACTTCCAAGCCAATCGAAAAAGGCCAACTCATAATAGGTAGTACTGAGATATTTAGAGTGTTACATTTAAGAAGTTGACAACCAAAATCCATACAACGTACCTAGTAAAATTCCCAAAGCTCACTCTATACTAGATCATTACATCTACATACCATGGACCTATCAATAAAGCAACATAACCATAGAAAGATAAAGAGTCACAAACGAAAATGATCCAACATCCATTACTGCTTTTCTTGATTTCTTAATATTTTAATTTATGTATACACATATATATCTTTATTTAGCAATCAACATAGAATATAAACATCTATAATTGTTTCTCAAGTGTATTGTCCAAACTTAAGTGCTCTCTCTCCCTCCCCTGGCCGCTCCTCCCCTGTCCCCTACCCCCTCCCTCTCTCTCCTTAGCATTATTTCATATAACTTCTTCAAACACATCTAGATTTTTATTTAGAGTGTTGTCCACCAAGTTCCCCCTACACATCATTTAATAATTCTTTGTAAATGTTGTAAAAATAAAATTATATATTTATACTTGATGAATGGTAAAATATATTTTTATTAATATTAATGTTACATTTATCATTTTCTAACAACAAATTGTAATGAAACTATTTTCACTATTATTTCTTAATATGTTAAATTGTATGTATGTCACAATTTACATACAAAAATTTACTCTCTAAATCATTTAATTATGTTGTAATTACACAATAGTATTTTACCTATTGTTTAAATAAGCTAAGTTGTTTTGTAGCCTAGTTTGGTGAGTGGTTAAGAAATAGAGTGACGGATGAGCAGAAAAACATAATGATGAGTGAAAATTGTTAAGAATGAGTATCATCAATGAATTAAATAAGAATATTATTAATACGAGTGTTTTTTATTTTACCAAAAAAATGAAAGGATATAAATACTTAAGAGTGATTCTCTTTGATAGTCAAAAAATAATGAGGCAAGTGGAATTCATAATGTTGAAATCAGTTTAAGCATATTGCACTTAATGGAATATAAGCTGCAAGAAAAGCATAATCCATGTTGATGTTGAAGGAGAAGTGTCGGGTTCCCACTTCTAGTCCAACTTATTTAAGACATAATTTGTTTAGTAGAAGCCGACACAGAGATTGAAGAGGTGCGTCTCTTTCCTCTCACTTGTATATATATAGAAGAGATGTGTCTCTTTCCTCTCACTTGTATATATATATATATATATATATATATATATATATATATATATATATATATATATATATCTCATTGTTCAAAATAAAGAGAAGTATAATTGAAAAAGTAGAGCAGACTTCTAAGGAGTATATCAAGTTATTTCAAGAGCAAACTCAGATTTATCATGTGTGATTTTATTCATTGTGCTTCAGAAGTGAAGCCATACCTGTAGGCCTTGGATTTGGCCATTGTAAAGCAGATTGTTGTTCTTATCATTCAATATATAGGAGATATATTGTTGCTAGGTTTTTCCCTTCAAGTTGGAGGGTTTTCCTAAGGTATATTGTTGTGTTCATTGTTCATTGTGTTGCATTTTTATGATTGTTTCAATTCTGATCATAAAACTTACATGGTATCAGAGCCAATATACGTGCTTCCTATTTAGCTTGATGATCAGATCAGTGACATCCAAAGATTGCTCCTCAAGGATGAAGAACACTACATGTTGGGCATTCACGGCATGGGGGGTGCAAGGAAATCCCTGTTAATGAAGTGCGTGTGGAACAACGAGGAGGTTCAGAAATCATTTGAGAATGATGACTTGATGTAGGTAACATTCTCCAATGGTAAGCCAGTGCTTTATTGGTTGCAGAGTACCATTGCCAAGCAAATACACATGACCTTCATCAAACCTTGGATAGAAGAAAAGGGTAAAGATGGTATCTTTAGGCGTTTGGAGGGAAAGAGATTTCTAATGGTGTTAGATGGAGTGTGGCCCAATGAAAGCAAGCACTTCTTGTCGAATCTTGGAGTGCCGCCCAAAAATTTAAAGGGATCCAAGATTGTTGTGATTTCTCGTGATAGTTCAGATCTAAGAAAAATAAAAGTAGATATGCCTTTGATCCTCATCCAGGGATTATCCAAGATAGACAGTTGGAATTTGTTTAAGAGACATGCTTTCAGGAGTGATACAATGGCTCTTTTGCCAGAGTTATTGCAGGCTGCCAACATGATAGCAAACAAATGCCATGGACAGACTTTGGTTCTCAAGGCATACGGCATAGCCATGGCAGGAAAGAGAGAACCCTGGCAATGGAAATTAGCTTTGGGAGAGTCAACAGATCAAGCTGATAGTCATTTCTTTAGCAATCATATCGATGCAGAAAGAGAGGCTTATTCAAGCTGAAAGTCCTTAGCTGAACGCAAATAGCTGACAATTGTTGAATATAATGATCGATCGGTGTGTGGTAGAGGGAGTCAAAGTCAGATCTTTGGGAATAGTCTGAAAGTACAAGATGCATCCCATGTTCCACCATTTGGCTATTCACATTCTGGAAGAGGAGGACGACGAAGAAGAAAGAAATTTATTCAGAGCAGGAGATAACTTGGCTAAATTTCCTTCCAAAGAAATCACTGAACACCAACACCAATAGATCTCGCTAATGTACAACCGCGTCAGTCACCTCCCTGAAGAATTTAAATGCCGTGAACTGCGCACTCTCATCCTCCACCATAGTGCCAGCCTTTTTGTCATCCCGCCTAGCTTTATGAAGTGCCTGACTTGGCTGAAAATGCTTGACCTGAGTATGACGATGATCAAATCCCTACTGGTGACTCTGGGGCACCTAAAAAGATTGGAATATCTTAATGTCTCATGGACTAAACTAAAAATCCTTCCATTAACCATCACTCGCCTCCACAGACTGACATCACTCAACATGTTCGAGTGTAAGGAGTTGGAATGTATTCTGGTCGACATGAACAAGTTGGAAGATTTGCGCTACCTGAACTTGAGGCGTTGTGCTAAACTGAGGTTCCTTCCATTCCAGGTTACACATGTCACTTCACTTCAGTGCCTCGTTATGGATGGCTGCAATAATTTAGAGTGGAGGCTTCAAACTTTCCTACCAGAAAACAATTTGCAGTATTCACAGTTGGATGATATAAAATCACTCTTACATTTAAGGTATCTATCATTTGTGTATGCAACGGTAGGAATTCCCTGCGGTATACTTGGCCACTTTCAGAGCATGGAGAGATTGGAGCTATGCAGAATCCCGTCAGAGAGACTTCCAGAGGACATACAAGAAATGAAAGTATTGGAAGATCTTTGACTTAGCAGATTGGAGCATTTAGTCCATCTACCTGGGTGGTTGTGCAATCTGCATTCTCTGAGAAGAATAACGTTGGAGTCCTTGAATGTGAAGGCCCTTTCACCTGCCATATTTGAAACACTGCCTCTTTTACGCCTATTGGAGATCGAGAATTGCTACAACTTGGTTGATTTGCCAGCTAAATTTGGGAAAGAAGAAGCATTTCCTACTCTGGAGGAGCTGAGGCTAGATAAGCTTCAATCGCTGAAGGAGTTGCTCATTTTTTGGAGGAGGGAAGCATGAGAATGCGGAAAGAACTCAGAGTGAGATACTACAAGCAGATCAACAGTTTTTTGATGGGTGCAATAATAATAATAATAATAATAATAATAATAATAATAATAATAATAATTATTATTATTATTATTATTATTATTATTATTATTATTATTATTATTGAAGAAAAATTTGAGGATAGATATCGTGGGTTCATGTGGACTCATACGTAATGTGGAAGAGGGCAGTGGTGATAGAGAAAAGATAAAAGAACAAAGTTGGATCCATTTGGCAAGAAGGGAATATTTGTAGACTATAGTGAGACGTCAAAAGCCTATAGAATTTACATTCCAGGTCAGAAGATGATTGAAATCAGCAGGGATGTTACATTTGAAGAGGATGTTGCATTCAAAAGATCTAAGAGCATTCATATGGAGATAGATAATGATTACCAAGAGTCTCCTCAGGATATGGAAGTTGACCATACTCCTGAGATTCAGAGGGAGGTTTTTTGATTCAAAAGAATATGATGATCTAATTGAGCCTTTGGAACCAATTGATGGACCTAGTGATATTATTGTATTATGAAAAAAAAAGGCCTCGGTGGGCTCAAGAAAACATGCAAGAGGCAGGAAAATATGCAGCTCCCTGAAGATCTCTTAGAGAAAGCAAGAGACCTCATAAGTTCTCAAATTATGTGTTATTAATGAGTCAAATTATTGAGTCTGAGCCTTCTAGTATTAAGAAAATTTCAAGGTGAAATCCCTTGATAACGGGTTCTTTTCTATGAGAAAAGTTCGAGGTGAAATCCCTTGATAACGAGTTCTTCTCTGTGAGAAAAGTTTGAGGTGAAATCCCTTGATAAGGAGTTCTTCTCTGTGAGAGAAGTTCGAGGTGAAATCCCTTGATAACGAGTTCTTCTCTATGAGAGAAGTTCAAGGTGAAATCCTTTGATAACGAGTTCTTCTCTATGAGAGAAGTTTGAGGTGAAATACCTTGATAATGAATTCTTCTCTGTGAGAGAAGTTTGAGGTGAAATCCCTTGATAACAAGTTCTTCTCTGTGAGAGAAGTTTGAAGTGAAATCCATCGATAACGAGTTCTTCTCTGTGAGAGAAGTTCGAGGTGAGATCCATTGATAACGAGTTCTTCTCTATGAGATAAGTTCGAGGTGAAATCCCTTGATAACGAGTTCTTCTCTGTGAGAGAAGTTCGAGATGAAATCCCTTGATAATGATTTCTTCTCTGTGAGATAAGTTCGAGGTGAAATCCCTTGATAACGAGTTCTTCTCTGTGAGAGAAGTTCGAGGTGAAATCCCTTGATAACGAGTTTTTCTCTGTGAGAAAAGTTTGAGGTGAAATCCCTTGATAACGAGTTCTTTTTTGTGAGAAAATTTTGAGGTGAATTCCCTTGATAACGAGTTCTTCTCTATGAGAGAAGTTCGAGGTGAAATTCCTTGATAACAAGTTCTTCTCTGTGAGAGCAGTTCGAGGTGAAATCCCTTGATAACGAGTTCTTCCCTATGAGAGAAGTTCGAGGTGAAATCCCTTCATTCCACCCTCTAAGAGAACCATGGTGGATGTCATGTAAAGTGATGAACACTTGTACATACTATACATTGTTGTAGCCATTGTGGTTGACATCAAGATGAGGTGATATGTCTTATGTAGCTGGAAGTATCCTCCTTAGCTGAGAGGGAGTGTTGATGTTGAAGGAGCAGCGTTGGGCTCCCACTTCCAGCCTAACTTATTTAAGACATAATTTGTTTAGTGGAGGCCGACACAAAGATTGAAGAGATGTGTCTCTTTCCTCCACTTGTATATATATAGAGTGATTTTTCATTGTTCAAAATAAGGAGAAGTATAATTGAAAAAGCATAGCAAACTTCTAAGGAGTAGATCAAGTTATTTCAAGAGCAAACTCAGATTTATCAAGTGTGATCTTATTCATTGTGCTTCAAGAATTGAAGCCATACCTGTAGGCCTTGGATTTGGCCATTGTAAAGCAGATTGTTGTTCTTATCATTCAATATATAAAAGATATATTGTTGCTGGGTTTTTCCCTTCAAGTTGGAGGGTTTTCCCAGGGTATATTGTTATGTTCATTGTGTTGCATTTTTCTGATCGTTTCAATTCTGATCATAAAACTAACAATCCGAGTGCTCCTAGGAGTCTCTCATCTCATCCAAACTTAATTTCTCAAAAACATCTATTTAGTCAATGAAACATTGAATTTTTTAGTCAATGAAACATTGAATTTTTCTGAATTGTATACTATTTTCATCCGTATTCATATTTTCAAATTTATAAGAAAAACATAATACGTGCTCTTATGAGTCTCTCATCCCATATTAACTTAATCTTTCAAAAACATTTGTTTAATCAATGAAACATTGAATTTCTTGCACTGGAAATTACTTTTGTCTGCATTCAGATTTTCAAATTTATAAGCTTCACCCATATCAAAAGGAGTCTGTCATCTTATGTAAAACTAATTTCTTAAAACATCACATTCACTAAATGAGATCTTAAATTTCTTTGCATTGTAAATTACTTTCACTTACATTCAAATTTTCAAGCTTATAAATTTCACCCATATTAATAAATCTCTCATCCCATCCAAAAATAATTGCTTAAAAACATTCCATTTAATCAATAAAATCTTAAGTTTCCCTATATTATAAATTATATTCACTCTTATTTAAATTTTAAAATTTATAAGCTTCACATATCAATAAGAGTTTCTCATCCCATCCTAAAACTTTTCTTTTTAAAACATCTTATATAATAGAATCTTGAATTTCTAAACACTTTTAACTACCTTCGCTTACATTTAAATTTTCAAACTTATAAACTTCACCCATATCAATAGGAATCTGTCATTCCATCCAAAAACATGAATTTAATCAATGAAATCTTGAATTTCCCTCCATTGTCAACTGCCTTCATCTGCATTCAGAATTTCAAACTTATAAGCATCACTCATATTAACAGGTTTCCATTCCCCTGATTCATATTTTTGTTTCTCAGCGAATCCAAATTTTCATCTAACGTTTTTTAAATTGAAGAAAATATTGGACGGAATTCACTTCCGACGATATTTTTATTGGTGATTTCATTGTGTGTTTGTATTTGTTCTGCACTAACAGGTGAATGAACTACTTGGTCATGGAGTTGAACCCCCTCTCATCATTTTTTAACCTGAAGAAAGACTTCAACTAGTCTGCATTCCACCGCTTGGTTTTTTGAACCAGCTACTCACCCTACATCCGTAAGACTCCATTATTAACAAGGTTCCTGAAATCTTTTTCTCCCGGTGCCTCCACATCCCTCTCCTTATTTTCACCAAACATCCCCCCTCTTTTTTCCTTCGAGTTTTTTCCGTCCTCGCCGTTATGTAGGTACAACAAAGCAGTGAAAATGAACGTGAAACAGACCATGCGAACAAACGCAGGGAATAAAGATAAAACATTGCAACGCAACCAAATCTTTGTTGTCACTCATATGTGAAGAAAATACATCCTCATTATTGCATGGGGTACTAATAAATCCACCACTCTACCTGCTAAATCACTTTTACAACGAGTAAATTAATGAGTACACATACTTGGGGTCAATCCAAAATCCACCTTTTTTAAAATAATATATTCATTATTGAATGGGGTTTATTAAATCTATCATTTTAGTTGACAAATCACTTTTACAATGAGTAAATTAACGGGCATATATATTTGCAGGTCAATTTTAAATTTATATTTTTTATAATAAATTGTATTTATATTTCAATATGATAAAAATGAAGACATAATTAATTTTGATTTTTGTGGGTTAAAAGGTCCTTATAAATTAGGAGAAATAGTTAAGTTAAAAAATTTTAAAAATTGAAAGGATTGTAGTTTAATTGGTAAGGTTAATACTTTGTAGGTCATCTAAAAAAGTACAAATTTATGTAAATATTTGACATAAAGAATCAATCAAATAAAATCATAGTGTTCCCTAGTCATAAATACTTTGCTAAAAGAATACTCAAATTTAAATGTTCACTTACTTAGAAATTGTAATATGTTATATGTAATTTAAAGTATGTGTAGAAATGTCAATATCTGTGTAACTTTGAGTTTTTACATTAAAAAAAAATTATAAAAAAAATAATTAAATTATTAAATTAAGTTAAATTTTCAATACCAAAAATTCATTCCCTAAATAAAAGGTAAACACTCATATCCTCATTTGTTAGGAGAAATAGTTAAATTAAAAAGTCTTTAAGAAAAGTAATTGAATTATTAAATGAAGTCAAATTCATAAAATATAAATCTTTTAGTTAAAGAGGGCTCAGTCTTAAGTAAACAAACACACACAATTAGAAAACAATGGTAAATTCCCTAAAATAAAATATACACAAATGGCTTCAAGCAACTTAAACAATCATGCATAATAAAAAAAACTGATCCAGTACCAAATTAAAACGACCCAAAGCAAAATTCACTCAAATACAAAATCAAAAAACACACGTGTTTGTTAGAAGAAATTGTTATGTTAAAAAGTCTTTTGAAAAATTAGGTGGATTATTGAATGAATTCAAATCGTTAATATCACCAATTTATTAGCCAAATAGAGCTCAGTCCCCAGCAAGAAATCAGACATAATTAGAAAACGGTTACAAATGGTGTATTTGCTGTTTTGGGAATGAAGCATGCATCTTTAATGGGAACTCGGGAACATGCATACTCGTGGTGCAGGCCAATGGTATTTCCATCTAACCCATCTTGAAACATAGACCAAACTAGTGCAGTCACAAGGATATGGTTCCTAACAAAAAGAAGCCTTAACTTAGTAGCAAAATAAGTACACACAATGTCGAAAACTCGAGTGTCTATATATTATATTTAAACAACATATTATATCAATTTTCCACCGCATAAGCTATAAGATGCTTTTTAATATAAATTATTAGACATAAACTTCTCCTAGCTATTACAGTTGAAACTACTCAAATCTCTTTTCCCACTTTCTTAAATTTCTATAAACTTCTCCTAACTATTACAATGGAGACTATTCAAATCTCCTTCCTCACTTTCTTAAATTTCTGAATGGAGAAGGAAAACTCCATTTTGAATTTCAGGACAAGAATACAAACTATTGGTAAAAATCGTTCTAACCCTTCTTTGATAGCTTTTCTTTTCTAGGCATGCCTTTATATAGGCTTTCACTTTAGATCAATGAAAATTCATATGAGATGCCACGCATCCAAAAGATGGTTGTGTATCGTTTGCTTAACTTGGATGAAAGACGCACATATCTTCCAGTCCATTTCAGTGGTAATATTCTCGACCTTACACCCAAATGTTCATATTTGGGTGTCTATCTTTCGGAGTCACTAAACGTTGAAGCCTCTGCGTGAAACCGCTTAAACTCATCCCTATGTCTGGGCATCGTGTTTAGTAATCGTTATCATCTTTTATTTTGCGCACATCATCATTCATGCAAGTTTAAACCGACTCCCTTGCACATCTCCGCACAAGAAATTAGTAATTTCTTCAAAAATCTGCATTCTTCTCTTCTAAACAATTGATGTCGATCAGAGAACCTTCTGCACCAATTTTCGTGCATTATTTCTTTAATCCAAAAAACTAACCAGAATTTTCTATAACTAAATCGAACAACCTGTACAACCACGTAACTTTACTCATCTGCATGCATGACCATGCTCATAGCTTCAAATAAATAGCTACACATCTACTTGCATGTGTACATACTGCGATTTATTCAGAGAATTTTACTATTTTCTTTTTTCCTTTTTACATACATCAATCTTCCATGGTATGTGTTATTCCATGGTATGTGTCACTCCATAGAAACCTTGAAAGGTTTGTGGTAACTCTAAAATAATTAACTCGTGTTAATAGATGCTGCACACAATCCTTCAATAGTGGAATGCAGGATAAGCAGATCATACCTTTAAACAACTATCCATGCACGTAACCTATCATCAGATTCAGAAGGATTTGACATACATCGAAGCCAAACTACAAGGAAAACTCACACCCCCATTATACCGGGAGTTACATGTTATGCATCGCTCACCACAATCCTTGCACCATGCCAAGTGGCAATCCCTCCACCATGCCAAGTGGCAATCTCAATGCTTGCAGTATGCTAGAGTATAATGGCTGCATATCATCCATCTACTAGTGAAGCCATGTAATTTTTGGAAGAAGAAGAGTCAGGGTTGGGAAGAGTTTAAATTTTGTAAATGTAATTTTAGTTATCAATTTAAGTAGATGTTAAATAGATATACATCTTTCTAAAGATTATGTTATGTAGAGAATGTATAAATTAATCAAATTCTTCTCTTTCTGTCTTGTTGTGGTCTTTCCTCCCTTTCTCCTCCGCCTTCGTTTTTATTTATTTTTATATTTTTTCTCAATTCTCTCTATTATTTCAAAAAAAATTATGCACAAATAAATATAACACATATAGATCTTAATTTAAATTGTTATGCTTGGGATTCCTCGTAGGACCCAAATTAATTGTATAAAAGTAATTCATATTTTTTTGCATGCTTAATTGAAAGAGATAAGAGAATATAAATCATGACATTAACCCATTAGACTTCTTGCAATGTTATTTCATGAATTTTTAGATCGTAAGAGACAAAAAATCACAAGATTCAATCCAAGAGATGATCAATATCATCATAGAAAAATCAATTCAAGAGAAAAACACATTAATGTTCAATTAGTTTATAGAATTCTTCAAATGGGTAGTTTTGTCGAATGACAAATTTTGTAAATATTTAGGTTATCAAGTCCCCTTTAGTTTCAAGTAGATCTATATTTCCCACTATTTGAGGGAATAATAAATGTAAGTGCAATAAATATTTGGTTACATAGATTCAAATTTATCTATGATTGAGTTTTGTTATTAGTAAAATACCAATATTGCACTTCTTAAAATTTATCCACCCATTAAAAAATGGTGGGAAGGCCATTCTTTATGCGAGAAAGACCAAACAAAAGATTAAAATGAAGGAGATTTGGATAAATTCCATGAATCCTTCAAGGATGAATATTATCATGAAGATTTTTGTAATAATCACTAAATTCAATGTAAAAAATTATGCAAAGGACATGACCATTTGTTGGAAGTCTACACTAATGCCATCCATGACTTGTATACAATACTAGGATTATTTGAGTCAGAGCACCCTAAACTTATCAAGTATTGCAATGGATAATGACCATCCATCAATATAAATTGAATAAAAATAAGGTAAATAGTGAACCCGAAAACTAACAAGAACAAGAAAATTACCAATAGACCAAGATATTCAAACAATACTCAAAATTGATTCATATTGATTGATTCCAATAATTACAAACCCACACCATGCTTAAATAAGCCTCAACTCAGATTTAGAGTTGACATACAAAATTTCTAAAAAAACTAACGTCTAAAATAAAACTTCTATTTTTAACAACATCTATTTTTAGTAAGTCACTAATGCAAATGCGTGTGGCTTTAAAAATATCTAAAAATATTCTAAACACTAAAATTAGCCTATGAGATGAAATACAACTGAAGTTGACTTTCAGTTCTAAAAATATACAATTTTTAAAAATATAAAAATCTTGAAAAAAATTATTAAACTCAATTTTTGGACCCTATTTCTTTTGCATCATTCTCCTCAAGTTGAAAACAACTCAGCTCTCATGAGTTGTCTTGATTGTACTAAAACCATTTGTCTTTGTCAATCTTCTTCGGCTCCCATTCTATAATCCAAGAGTTGTCTTTTTGATGCAATCCTTCCCACTGGACCACATACCTATTATAATTCTCTTGCATTGTGCTTACTGTTTTCATATCCAAAAATTTCACTATCTTGTCATTCTTTTTCTTTGGAACCTGTTGCTACCAATTTACTTCTTCATCTTCATCACCTTCACCGTCTTCTTCATGAAATTCATATAAATATGAAACATTAAATACTATATAAATATAAAGCAACAATAGATGTCAAAAGAAGATACAAGGTATTTGATGATGCAATAAAAATAGGGTCTAAAAATTTAGTTTAATAATTTTTTTCATGATTTTTCTATGTTTGAAAATTGTATATTCTTAGAACTCAAAGTCAACTTCAATAAAATTTTGTTCCATAGGCTAATTTTAGTGTTTAGAATATTTTAGGATATTTTTAGAGCTACACATGCTTGCATGCGTGACTTACTAAAAGTAATAGCTATAAAAAATAGAAGTTTTATAATAGACGTTAGTTTTTTTTTAAAAATTACATGTCAACTCTAAATCTAAGTCGAGGCTTATTTAAGCATGGTGTGTGTTTGTAATTATTGGAAGAAATCAATACGAATCAATTCTGAGTATTGCTTTAAGATCTTAGTTTATTGGTAATTTTTTTTGTTTTTATTAGTTTTTAGATTCATTATCGGGGATTAGAACAAGTTTGAAGATGAAGAAGTAAATTGGTAGTAGTACATTCTAAAGAAAAGGAAGGACAAGATAGTGTAGATTTTGGATATGAAGATAGTGAGCACAATGTAAGAGAATTATAACAAGTATTTGGTCCAATGGAAAGGATTGCAACAAGAAGACAACACTTGGATTATAGAATGGGAGCTGAATAAGATTGACAAAGATAAATGGTAGTAATAGAATTAGGACAACTCATGGGAGCTGAGTTGCTTTCAACCAGACAAGAATCTTGTAGAAAAAATAGGGTCCAAAAATTCAGTTTAATAATTTCTTTCAAGATTTTTTTATTTTTAGAAATTGTATATTTTTAGAACTCAAAGTCAACTTTAGTTCAATTTCATCCCATAATCTAATTTTAGTGTTTAGAATATTTTAAGATCTTTTTAGAGTTGTACCCGTTTGCATGTGTGACTTAATAAAAATAGTAGCTGCTAGAAGTAGAAGTTTTATTTTAGACGTTAGTTTTTTTTTAAATTTTGCATGTCAAATCTAAATCCAAGTTGAGGATTATTTAAGCATGGTGTGGATTTGTAATTATTGGAAGCAATCAATACAAATCAATTTTGACTATTGTTTCAATATCTTGGCCTATTGGTAATTTTCTTGTTTTTGTTAGTTTTCTGGAATGATGTAGACAAAATAGGGTCTAAAAATTTAGTTTAATAAAAAAATTTCAATATTTTTCTATTTTTAGAAATTATATATCTTTATAACAAAAAGTTAACATCGGTTAAATTTTTCCCATAGTCTAATTTTCATGTTTAGATTATTTTAGAGTTGCATGTGTTTACATGCATGACTTACTAAAAATAACAGTTGCTAAAAATAGAAGTTTTATTTTAGACATTAGTTTTTTAGAATTTTTGTATGTCAACTCAGAGATACCAATTAAAATATTTAAATCAAATGCTCTAACACTATACTGAAATAATCAATAGATATAAATTTAATAAATGTGCTCTATAACTGAGCAAACAACAAATTGCAAAATGAGGAAATAATTCAACTGTATTGTATTACTCTGTTGTGTGTAATATTCTAAAAATACATACATATAAAGAAAAAATCTCTACAAAGAATCACTATCAAGAAGGCTAAAAAGAGAATAGATTGCACATGCAAACTATATGCATGGCGATAACTAGTTACAATAACAAACTAAAATAAGAGAATCTAAACCTACTTAACCGCCCATGCAAATTTTATTATGCATAAAATAAACTAATTAAAGAAAACTATTGTGGAAGTGGAGATGATTGGATCACCATCATTGTTAATGCATGATTGCATGCCTTCAATCTCCCCTTGCATGAACAATGGGGATGAGCCCCAATAGGCCAAGAAAATGAACCCAAAAATTAACATGAACAAGAAAATTACCAATAGGCCAAGATCTTAAAATAATACTTAGAATTGATTCATATTGATTTTTTCCAATAATTAGAAACCCACACCATACTTAAATAAGCCTCAACTCAGATTTAGAGTTGACATGCAAAGTTCTAAAAAAATAATATCTAAAATAAAAATTCTATTTTTAGCAGTTTTTATTTTTAGTAAGTCATGCATGAAAGCATGTGCAACTCAAAAAAATATCTTAAAATATTATAAACACTAAAATTATCCTATGGGATGAAATTCAATGAAAGTTGACTTTTGGTTCTAAAAATATACAATTTCTAAAAATAGAAAAAACTCAAATAAAATTATTTAACTAAATTTTTGGATCCTATTTTTCTTTGCATCAGTATAGATGATGGATGAAACCTCTCTCTATTTAGAAACTATTCATGAAGTGTTTGAGCTAAATGGAAAGTGGGACACATTGTTTGCATAAAATAAACTTCCTTATTTAGACAAAAAAACATAGACAATAAGACAGGGAATTTGTGTGACAAGAAAAGAAAAAATAATGAATCCAATGCATAGTGCCATATTCATAATTATTTTCTTACATAGGAAAAAAATGAGGATTTATGATGTTAATCCCTCAAATAGAATCATTGACAAAGATTCAAACTTTCTATTATCCACTGAACAAGCAAAACCAATAGCATAATATACCTAACCAAAATGCCTATTCCATTTGGAAATGTGAGTGTAACTAATACCATTATATTTTTTTATAGATGATGATAAAATGAATAACCTTATATCTAAAGTTGTTAAGAAACTAGAAACTTCACAATAACAAATAACTAGTAAACATAATACAAATTTCTAATAGTAGAGATAATTCAAATAAACATGCATGAGAAAAGAACACCATAATTACATGGTAAAACATTAGTAGAGCTAAGGAAACATCCATGGTGAAAGATATCAAGGTTTATTAACACAAGATGAACAAATTACATGCCAGTTCATTATATATTACATTTGAACTCCACAAACATAAATGAACCTAATTGGAAAATCACCATTAGGATTCCTTCTCCTATAAATAGAGTGTAAAAATGCCATTAGGACTTTTCTTCCTAAAATATAATTTGATGGAACTCATCTTCCTACAAATAGGGGTTTGACTCCTTGAGTTTTTGCTTCAAGCACGCTACCCCCAAACCCCTATGAGGGGGCTCTATAAAATGTCATTTCCTCTTAGACCCCCTATAATAATAGTGGGGGGAATTCCCCCTGCCCTCCCCCCCCCCCCCCCCACACCACCCCTATAGAGAAGCGGGTTATAAACCATGTTGCAAAGGGATCCAATATTTAACTTTTTTATCACATATCTAACAATCTCCACCTTGATAATAATTTATGCTTGATGTCCCTCCAACCAACTCATCACCTTTTATACAAGACAAGAGTAACCAAACACTATTTTAGATTCTCTAATAATACTAGTTTTGTGAACATATTAACACTATTTTACTCTATGTGAGCCTTTTCAAGTGCTACTTTTCCTTCATCAATCACTTGTCTGAAAAGATGGTACTTTACCACAATATACTTTATCCTGCTGTGATAAGCTAGATTCTCAGCCAAATAAATTTCAATCTATCACATAATACCTTCATTTTGTATTGTTCTCTTCTAAACTCACCCAATAGGACCTTTAGCCAAATTGTCTCCTAACAAGCATGATAGGTAGACACATATTCTACCTTAGTAGTTGATGTGAAAACAATATTTTAAAGCTTTGACATCCAACTAATAGGTCCACCTATTGATGTAAAAATGTAACCAAATATTGATCTCATTTTATGCATATATCTTGTAAAATTAAAATTAGCATACCCACAAATAGAATCACCAGGTATATTATAAGTGATACAATAGTCACTTGTGCCTCGCAAGTAGTAGAACACCCACTTCATTGGTGCCAAATGTTCTTTACCTAGATTTTCCATATATCTTCTGACAACTCCAACTATATGCCAAATGTTTGGCTTTGTACATACCATAACATGCATTAAACTTCTTGCTACACTAGAATATGGTACATGAGACATATCCTCCTTTTCTTTGTCAAGTTACTAGGACATAAACTTGAAAAAAGTTTGAAATGGGAAGCAAAAAGGATACCAACTAGATTCATGTACTACATACTAAATCTGGTTTGTTTTTCCAAATACCTTTGATGTGATAATTAAAGCTTATCATTTTTCCTATCTCTATGTATATCCATGCCTATGATTTGTTTTAATTCTCCTCGATTCTTCATATAAAATTTCATAGCTAGATGAACCTGTAAACTATTGATTTTTACCATGCTTTTACTTGCTACAAGCATATCATCAACATACAATGTCAATATAATGAATAAACCATTGTCAAAAAAATTGAAATAAACATAATATTCATACTTAGTCTTCAGAAAAATTTGGCTCATCATGAAGGAATCAAACTTCTTTTACCATTGCTTGGATGACTATTTTAGGTGATACAATGAATTCATGAGCTTTAAAAAATTCCTTTTTTCTATCTTATATGAAACCCTCAGGTTTGTTTCTATTTGTGGTTATGCTAATTTTAATTTTACAAGATATATGCATAAAATGAGATCAATATTTGGTTACATTTTTACATTAGTAGGTGGACCTATTAGTTGGATGTCAAAGATTTAAAATATATATATATATATAATCTTTTAAATATCCATGCAAGAATGTTGTTTTAACATCTAATTACTCTAACTCCAAGTGACATATATATAAAACTTCTATTTTTTATAGCTATTATTTTTAGAAAGACACGCATGCAAGCATGTGTAGCTCTAAAAATATCCTAAAATATTCTAAACACTAAAATTAGGCTATGGAAAAAAATTTAACTGAGGTTGACTTTGAGTTCTAAAAATATACAATTTTCAAACATAGAAAAATCATGAAAAAAATTATTAAGCTAAATTTTTAGACCCTATTTTTATTGCATCATCAAATACCTTGTATCTTCTTTTGACATATGTTGTTGCTTTATATTTATATAGTATTTAATGTTTCATATTTATATGAATTTCATGAAGAAGACGGTGAAGGTGATGAAGATGAGGAAGTAAATTGGTAGCAACAGGTTCCAAAGAAAAAGAAGGACAAGATAGTGAAATTTTTGGATATGAAAATAGTGAGCACAATGCAAGAGAATTATAATAGGTATGTGGTCTAGTGGGAAGGATTGCATCAAAAAGACAACACTTAGATTATAGAATGGGGGCCAAAGAAGATTGACAAAGACAAATGGCTATAGTACAATCAAAACAACTCATGAGAGCTGAGTTGTTTTCAACTTGAGGAGAATGATGCAAAATAAATAGGGTCCAAAAATTGAGTTTAATAATTTTTTTCAAGATTTTTATATTTTTAAAAATTGTATATTTTTAGAACTGAAAGTCAACTTCAGTTGTATTTCATCTCATAGGCTAATTTTAGTGTTTAGAATATTTTGAGATATTTTTAAAGCCACACGCATTTGCATTAGTGACTTACTAAAAATAGTAGTTGTTAAAAATAGAAACTTTATTTTAGACGTTAGTTCTTTTAAAAATTTTGTATGTCAACTCTAAATCTAACTTGAGGCTTATTTAATCATGGTGTGGGTTTGTAATTATTGGAAGCAATCAATATGAATCAATTCTGAGTATTTTTTGAAGATCTTGGTCTATTGGTATTTTTCTTGTTCTTGTTAGTTTTTGGGTTCTCTATTTACCTTATTTTTATTCAATTTATATTGTTGGATGGTCATTATCCATTACAATACTTGATAAGTTTATGGTACTCTGACTCAAATAATCCTAGTATTGTATACAAGTCATGGATGGCATTAGTGTAGGCTTCCAACAATTGCTCATGTCCTTTGCATAATTTTTTACATTGAATTTAGTGATTATTACAAAAATCTTCATGATAATATTCATCCTTGAAGGATTCATGGAATTTATCCAAATCTGCTTCATTTTAATCTTTTGTTTGGTCTTTCTCGCATAAAGAATGGCCTTCCCACCATTTTTTAATGGGTGGATAAATTTTAAGAAGTGCAATATTGGTATTTTACTAATAACAAAACTCAATCATAGATAAATTTGAATCTATGTAACCAAATATTTATTGCACTTACATTTATTATTCCCTCAAATAGTGGGAAATATAGATGTACTTGAAACTAAAGGGGAATTGATAACCTAAATATTTATAAAATTTGTCATTCGACAAAACTACCCATTCGAGGTATTCTATAAACTAATTGAACATTAATGTGTTTTTCTCTTGAATTGATTTTTCTATGATGATATTGATCATCTCTTGGATTGGATCTTGTGAATTTTTGTCTCTTACGATCTAAAAATTCATGAAATAACATTGCAAGAAGTCTAATGGGTTGATGTCATGATTCATATTCTCTTATCTCTTTCAATTAAGCATGCAAGAAAATATGAATTACTTTTATACCATTAATTTGGGTCCTACGAGAAATCCCAAGCATAACAATTTAATTTAGGATCTATATGTGTTATAATTATCTGTGCATAATTTTTTTGAAATAATGGAGAGAATCGAGAAAAAGATATAAAAATAAATAAAAATGAAGGTGGAGGAGAAAGGGAGGAAGGACCACAACAAGATAGAAAGAGAAGAATTTGATTAATTTATACATTCTCTACATAACATAATCTTTAGAAAGATGTATATCTATTTAACATCTACTTAAATTGATAACTAGATTTACATTTACAAAATTTAAACTCTTCCCAACCCTGACTCTTCTTCTTCCAAAAATTACATGGCTTCACTAGTAGATGGATGATATGCAGCCATTATACTCTAGCATACTGCAAGCATTGAGATTGCCACTTGGCATGGTGGAGGGATTGCCACTTGGCATGGTGCAAGGATTGTGGTGATCGATGCATAACATGTAACTCCCGGTATAATGGGGGTGTGAGTTTTCCTTGTAGTTTGGCTTCGATGTATGTCAAATCCTTCTGAATCTAATGATAGGTTACATGCATGGATAGTTGTTTAAAGGTATGATCTGCTTATCCTGCATTCCACTATTGCAGGATTGTGTGCAGCATCTATTAACACGAGTCAATTATTTTAGAGTTACCACAAACCTTTCAAGGTTTCTATGGAGTGACACATACCATGGAATACCACATACCATGGAAGATTGATGTATGTAAAAAGGAAAAAAGAAAATAGTAAAATTCTCTAAATAAATCATAGCATGTACACATGCAAGTAGATGTGTAGCTATTTATTTGAAGCTATGAGCATGGTCATGCATGCAGATGAGTAAAGTTACGTGGTTGTACAGGTTGTTTGATTTAATTATAGAAAATTTTGGTTAGTTTTTTGGATTAAAGAAATAATGCATGAAAATTAGTGCAGAAGGTACTCTGATCGACATCAATTGTTTGGAAATAATGTATAACAAATATATATGGAAATTATAATTTCCATCTAATTTATTTTCTAGAAATAATCCATAACAAAGATATATGGAAAATCTAGGTAAAGAACATTTGGCACCAATGAAGTGGGTGTTCTACTACTTGCGAGGCACAAGTGACTGTTATATCACTTATAATATACCTGGTGATTCTATTTGTGGGTATGCTAATTTTAATTTTACAAGATATATGCATAAAATGAGATCAATATTTGGTTACATTTTTACATTAATAGGTGGACCTATTAGTTGGATGTCAAAGCTTTAAAATATATATATATATATATATATATATAATCTTTTAAATATCCATGCAATAATGTTGTTTTAACATCTAATTACTCTAACTCCAAGTGACATAAATATATTAATGCTAAGATAACTCCAATTGAAACAAGATTAAAAATTGGTGAAAAGATTGCATGATAATCAATACCTTCTTTCTAAGAAAATTCTTTTGCCATCAATCTAGCCCTATACCTTTCAACCTTTTTATCAAAAACTATCTTTCATTTGTAAACACATTTTCAGCCAAAAAGTTTTTGCCTTTTGGAAGTTCTCATAGGTCCCATGTCTTTTTCTTAGCTAAGGCATCCATTTCCTCTTACATTTAGCTTTTCCATTTGGCACTATACACATATTCCAATGCTTCCTAATAACAACTAGGTTCCCCATCATTAGAAATTAGAGCATTTGAAATATTGGGATTATACTTACTAGGAGGATGCCTAACCCATGTAGATCTCCATTCTAGCTATGGAGGTGTTTCCTCATGTTCTAACCTCCATACTAATTTCTAAGGTGTTTCGTCAAGTTTTTGTAAATATTCAACATATTCACCATCAAAGAATTGTTGAATTCCCTCATTTTTAGATTCTGAAGATGGCTGGATTTCAACCTTGACATGTTGATGTTCAAGTTCCCTTTCTTCTTTCATTTCAACATTAGATTTTATAAAATGTTATTCATCAAACTCTACATCTCTTTTAATGATGATTTTTTGGGAAGTAGGATCCCATACTTTGTATCCCTTAACACCATCTCCTTCACCATGCATAACAAAGATTTCATATAATTTCCATCTAATTTATTTTCTATAAATTCCTTTTTAACAAAGATTGCATAACAAAGACTTCTTGCTTTAAATTTCCATCTAATTTATTTTCTAGAAACACAGTGCTTGCAAAAATTCAAATCTAGATATTTTAGATGAGGAAGTAACTCATGATCTTTCAGTACCTTTAACCCTTTCTCCCTTATGTGGCTTAAACATAGATGATATAGATGAGTAGGATATTCTTCTATTTTAGATACCATAACTACTTGATAAATATTTAAACTCCCTTACAATATGTAAATGTTCACAACTTGTAGAGCCTTCATTATAACTAAGGCACCCTTAGACACCTTTAGAACTCTACCTTGACCTGCAAACTTATAACTGCAAGAATCTAATTCACTCAAAGAAATCAAATTTTGTTTAAGTGGTGGTACATATGTAACTCTATTAGAGTCCTCACCATGCCATAAAATATTTTTATCTTAATGTTACCAATCCCTTTAGTCTTACATGAAACATTATTACCCATAAGAATATAACTTCCATTAAGGGTTTAGTAAGAAGAAAACCAACTTCTATGCGAATACATGATATGTAGCACTAGAATTAAATAACTAGTGATGATGATAATGGGAAACATTATAAATAGATAAAACTTCATCAATTACACCTTCACATGTTTATACTTAGTTTACATCCTTAGTGAAATCTTCCTTCTTTTCACTTTCTTTCCTCTTCTAATAATCCTTCTTAAGATGTCTAGCTTTATAGTAGTGCAAGCACTTTACCTTACTCTTATTGGATTGTAACTTAGATCTAGATGTTCCTCTAGAGATTTTCCCTCTTTAAATAGATATTCCCATATCAACCATAACTTTAGGCATAAAGATATCTATACTACATTTTATCCTCGTCTCCTCAACCAACAATGTTGCCACAAGTTAATCATAGTCAAGTTCATTAGTAGTATTTAAGCTAATAAAAGTTACTAGACGATTACAAGAATCAGGTAAAGTAGATGACAAGGTGATTTCACTATCTTCATTGTCCACTTTCACACCAATACTAGTCAACTAACATAACATAGTATTACAAATATTTAAATGATAAACAATTTTCATACTTTTTTCATTTTTAATGTGTATAATTTCCTCTTCAAATAAATAAAATTTGTTACAAGTTTTATCATGTATAGGTCTTCTACCATAATCCTGTCAACAGTCATTTTCTAGCTATGTTGAAAAGAACCTCATTTGCTAAACACAATCATACTGTACTAAGAGATTTTGTATCCAACTCTTCATAGTCATCATCATTCATCTTCATAGGTTTCTTTGCATTTTTGTCTAGGGATTTGTACAACCCCCATTGCACTAACACATCATGTGCTTTGAGTTTTCATAACTCAAAGTTTTTCTTTATGTTAAACTTCTTCACCTCAAATTTTGCATTCAGAACATTCCCCATTTGATCCTATAGAAAACAACACTAAATATAGAACATAGTCTTTAAAAAATAAGAGTAATCTAGCTATGATACCACTCATTAGGAAAATAGACACTTCACAGTAGAAAATACCTCGTAAATAGAATATAAATTGGCAATAAGAGAGATAATTCAACTAAACATGCATGATAAAAGAAACACCATAATTATATGGTAAATCCTTAGTAGAGCTATGGAAACATCCATGGTACAAGATATCTAGCTTTATTAACTCAAAATGAATAGATTACATATGAATTCATTATAGATTACATGCAAACTCTACAAAGATAAATATGCCTAATTGGCAAAGCACCGTTAGGATTCCTCCTCCTAAAAATAGAGTGAAAAAGGCCATTAGGAATTTACTTTATAAAAATAGAATTGAGTGGAGTTCATCTTCATAGAAATAAGATTTTGACTCCTTGATTTTTTGCTCGGGCGCTGTCGTTGAACCCCCTCTGGAAGGGATGGGGGGGAGCGCATTACCCAGCCACACCGGACCTATTGGGAAGTGGGTTATAAAATGCACTACAAAGGGATTCAATATTTAACTTTTTTGTCACATATCTAACAAAATCAACCATCAAGTGACTAAATTTGCTAATCATGCTTCCCTTGTAACCTTAAAAAATGTTATGTTTTATCTCTTTGAACACCAAAGGTATATGTATCATTTTCCAATGCCTCTTCTTATATGTTATCCATCATTCAAAAGAAGAGATATTTATTTGTGTAGCACCAATTAATGTTTATGATGTACTTCTTAAGCATCCATACTTGCATAGTCACAAGTGTATTTATAGAATTAATCTTTGAAACATTTTTGTATTAGTGATAAATAATATATATGGTATTCTTAGATTTATTCCACACTCTAATCATGTTTCACCAGCACTTGAGAATATTTTTCCATATATCTATGCATACTCAACATTCATAACTTCACTTCTTAGTAATGCCTAACCTCAACTAATAAAGGGATATCATATTTTGGAAACCATGTTAACACTTAACTAGGCTATGCTTGTACATAGAGTCATCATAGTAGGCCACCTCCCCCAAAAATCTAAATGGTTTACAAGATACTAGCTAGAATCCAAAGTTTCATGCATGCTTCCTAGACTTAAGACAACTATAACTATTTCTATAAAAGGAGGATCTACAAACAAAGGTTCTCGTGATTACTCTAATCCTATTCTCATATCTTACAGTTATTATGGTTCTTCTTCCATAGTCTAGGTTACTCTAGAGTAAACTCAAATTGTTTTTGTATTTGCAATATCATCAAAAAAATATCCAATTAATGTCTCACACACTCCCAAAGTGGCATAATGAAATTTATACAGATTGTACCTAGTGCTACAAATGCATGCATCCAACATTTATTCTTAGTTCGAATTGACTTCCACATGCTCTAACACACTTCAAAGCCAATCCACAATGGCCAACTCGCACTACACAATATTGAGATATTTAGATTGTTACATTTCATATTTTGACTACCTAAATTCATGCAACATGTGTATGGAACTTCCTAGGCTCACGTTATATTAGATCATAAAATCCACATACTGTGCACCTATCAATCAAGCCATGCAACCATCAAAATATGAGGAGACACAAATCGAAAAGGTCCAATATCCATCATGGTTTTCTTGCTTTCTGTGTGTGTGTGTGTGTGTACATATAAGTATATATTTATGTACACACACACACACACAAATACATAGACACACACATAGAATAGAAGATAAACAATCATATATTTTTTTAGAGTATGTTATAATAGAAAGAATAGATTAATAAAATTTTATATTTAAATTTTCTTCTCCTTCCCCCTCTCTATATTGTTTGCATTATCTTATATAACTTCTACAAATACATATAACACATCTAAATCCCCATTTAAAATATTATCCGCTAGATTCCCCTACCTCAAGTCACTCGTTGATTGTTTCCAATGTTGTAGAGAAAAATCCTAAAATTATGTTCCAATTAGCATTTGTGTTTCACTAAGGTCATTTTCTATTGACAAGGTGTAATGAAGTTATTTACACTACTGTTTGTTGGTATGTTAAATTGTATGTATGTCGTAGTTTACATATAAAAATATACTCTCTCATAAGCATTGAAATATGTTGTAATAAAAGAGAAATGTTAGAAATTTAGTATATTATACAATATTTTAACAATTGTTTTAAAAAGCTAAGTTGTTTTATAGGTTAAATTTGGTGAGTGCTAAAAAAAAAATAGACGGATGAATCAAAGATGATAAGATTATCATCAATAATACAACAAATAAATATTTATAGATACGAGTGTTTCTTATTTTACCACAAAACAGAAGGATAAAAATCCTGGACCGTAATTTTCTTCTGCCACGAAGAAACACCGAGCCGAGGGGAATCCAAATTTTTGAAATCGGTTTAAGTGTTCTCCACTTTAATTAATGGGATATACACTGGAAGAACAGCACGAACCAAAACTAATTTCTTAAAAGCATCTCATTTAGTTAATGGAATCTTAAATTTCCCTGCGTTGTGAATTACCTTCGCCGCATTCAGAGCTTCACGCATATCAATAGGAATCCATTCCTCCTTTCATATTTTTGTTCCGCAGTAAATCCAAAAATTTCATGCGATGTTTTCTAAGAAAATAATGGGTGAAATTCACTTACCTGGATATTTTTATTAGTGATTTCATTGTGGGTGTTTGTTTTTGTTCTGCACTGTAATGGGATTGAAGCCCCTCTCATCAATTTTTAACCTGAAGTAAGACTTCAACTCGTCTGCATTTCGCTGCTGGGTTTTAAAAACCAGCGACTGACCCCACCCTATGACACTTCTGATGAATTCAAGTGTGAAGTAAAGCAATATTTGCAAGGCCCCTTAAATCGCCCCGCCCAGTAGAACTCACCATTATGCGAGGTGGGCCGGGACAATGCAAATATTGCCTTATTTCAAGTTACAACAAAGCAGTGAAAATGAACAAGAAACAGACCATGCGAACAAATGCAGGGAAGAAAGTTAAAACAGAGCAATGCAACCCCAATCTTATTCCAAAAGAGTGTAGTCACTCCCGTCTGAAAAAAAGGCACCCTCGTTAATGCACGGGATCTTCAAGGTTAAATCAACCACTCTAGCCGAGAAATCATTGTTAAAACAAGTAAATTAAGTGGGCATACGTACTTAGGGTCAATCCCAAATCCATATTCTTTATGATATATTATATCTATATTTACATATGAAAGACATCCAATTGGTTATTATTATTATTATTATTATTATTATTATTATTATTATTATTATTATTATTATTATTATTATTATTATTATTATTATTATAAAAGGGTATTTATATGTTAGGAGAAGTAGTTATTAAATGGAAATGGAATAGATATAGATTTTTTTTAATGTTTGTGATGTTAGATATTTTAATTATGATTTTTAAGGTAGTTTATAGTATATGAAATTATTTTATATTTTATTATATACAAGAAATTTAATTATATTTTAAAGATGATATGCACATAATTTACTTCTTATATGATTTGAACTTGTGACCTCTTTTTGTAAAGCACAAATTTTTCATCATTACATAAAATAAAATCTTTTAGACTAAAAATTCATTACCCAAACAAAAAATAAACACTCCCACATTTATTCATTTGTAGATATTATTAAATTAAAATATCTTTAAAAAAATAATCTAATTATTAAATAAAGGCAAATCTCCAACACTACAAATTCATTAACCAAATAGAGCTCAGTCTAATAAACTATCATTTACAATAACAAAATAATAATAAAAAGCTTAATGTAAAATCCACAAAAATGACTACAAACAATTTAAACAATCGCACACAATCAAAAACTGTTACAAATAGGCTGAAGCGAAATCCACACAAAAACACATAATAAAAAAATATACACGGGCAGAAATTTTTATATTAAAAGCTCTTTTTAGAAAAGTCGTTGAGTTATTAAATGAGTTCAAATCCTTAACATCACAAACTCGTTAGGTCTTTTACGTGAAGCTGAAAGTAAAATTTATACAAACTACCCCATAAACAATCTAAATAGCCATGCATGCACTTATAATTGACCTGCAATTAAATCCAAATAAACACCCACAATCAGAATAACAGTTTTAAACGACTTAAAAGCGAAATCCACACATGTACCATCAGAAAATGGTTTCAAACAATCTAAAACAAAATTCACACAGACACGTACCATTAAAAAAACAGTTTCAAATAACCTAAATCGAAAGGCATATAAATGGCTACAAATTTCCTAAAATAACCAACGAGCCTTGACTCTACATGGCGCTGGGAAAATCAAACTATTTAACCAACGCATTTAAATCTCATTCCCAGTAAACATTAATTTCTATTTCAATAATATATATTTATTTAAAAAATAAATATATATAATAATAATTATTATTATTATTATTATTATTATTATTATTATTATTATTCAACTTCCTCTCGTTAGGAATCTCACTTTGTAAAGAATATGTAATGATTTTATTTAATATTCAAATGTATTTGTACCTAACCATATACGCTTCGAAAACCCCAATCGATAAATGTCTGCTACAGCCTACAAGTCAATACTTCCATTTTTTCTAATATACAAAATTAAATATAGTTCAATGTTCATTCAAGATAGTTACAAGCTGTGTGGATGCGAAAATGTCTCGCAGACGATAGGCTACAATCTTCAAGAAAAATCCTTTCCAATACGAAGTCTAAATCGCACAAATTATAAATCGCCTCAAAATCTGAATTTCACCGAACGTATAGATCTTCACGACAGAACTGCAGCTAATACCGTTCCTGCTACGACGTTAATGACAGAGGATCTAAAGATGCCTGAACCTGCATTCGTCTGAGTGGGATTCGAACCAGGGGTGGCCTTTCTAGTTGGAGTGCCTGAACCGCTAGGAGAATCAGTGGCAGAAGGGGAAGTAGGAGCTCCTGCACCTGCTCACAACAGTTGCAAACCATTAGCAATTTATTCACTCTCATTCGAAATCTTATTCCCAATGTTAATTATAAAATAAAAAACAAAGCGAAAGCTCACTTTGGCATTGGCTAACAGGCGGCGTGGTAACTTTACATTCGCCAGGCAGGGCCAGAGCTCGAGTACGGTTAACGGGAATTCCCACAGGATTATTGCCACTGAGTAGCTGGCACAGACAGGGGGCGTTAATTTTGACAACGGAGGCAAGGGCGCTGCAGCACCCCTTGGCAGGGGTCGTGTCATTTCCAGTGATGTAATTAAGACACGGCGCTAAGCTCACCAACGCGCTATTACAAGTTGTCTGTGCCATGGCCGTGTGCTTTCCAACGGCAGCCATGACCGTCACCATGCTCAAAATTACTACAATTGATGACGTTGATGTTTTCTCTGTTACTGCTGAACCTGCCATTGAACTTACAAACAAAACAAATCTTTCTATATATTCAGTACCAGATGGCTCACAAGTTGCTGTATCCAAACCCAGTAGTGTAGTTTAGTAGTTGTGAAACGGAACGGGAAGGGCTGGGGTTTTTTAAAGAATTTTGCAGCGTGCAATACACGCAAGTGTTAGAGAAGAGATTTGCCGTTCACCAAACCAAGCTTGCTTTGCAACTTCCCTTAACAAATCTTTTAATCATTGAACGAGCATTTATTTTTCAGAACTGTTCAAAATAATCAGGTTTGTAGACACTTGGATGCTTTCATTTTCGCTTTAGGTTTAAGTAAATGATAAAAGTCCATTTTCGATCACTATTTTAATATGTGGAAGTAGGAATGTAGGTAGCCAACGCCTCAACTTTGCAACGAACCGGCACGAATGGTGTATTTTAAACTGTAGATGACGATGGGTTACAAATTTATATTTTTTAAATATTTTTAATTACTTATAATACTAATTTTTTAAGTTATAATATATATTTTTATTCTCTTATAAAATCTGAATAAAAGATTTAATATCCAATACATAAATGAAGAGAATAACACTCTCTCTTGCACAAGTACATACTAATTCATAAAGCTTCCACACCAATCAAACAACTGCCCTTTCAATAAAATACTCAAAATGTTAATAAGTCCCTCTCAACATCATTTTTTTAGTGCATTCTGTTTTAACATTTATATTGGAGCCATGGTGGACAATTAAACTCAAGCCACCGTATTTGTTGAATCATTAATTTGTTTATTAAATCATGCATTACAAGGGAATCTCCATATTGTGACACGAGTTCTCTAGTAGGTATCAAATGTCACCTTCACCTAATAACACATATTATTGTTATTATTAAAAATAAATAAAAAATTATTATTTATATGCTATTATATTACTTATATACTATTTTATTTGAAGTAATTTAAAAAAAATAAATGAAATTATATTAATAATGATACAAAATATCAAGTCTATGTAGGATAGTATATGTATTTTAAGAAATCTATATACATGTATTAAAAGTGAAGATGAATAGTGATATAAGATAGGAATTTTAGAATGTAATTTTTTACAATTTTATATTTAGTAATTTATGTGAAAATAAAGGACATTCAAAACCCAAAAAATACTTCTTGCATTTAGTATGCTCCATGCATTCTTTGACCTTGTGATCTATGAGAAACTGTAACCTGTCACTCAATGATTGGGCATAGAAAAGGTCATAAGAAAATCAAAATTAGAACTTTATAAAGTCAATTAAATTAGAAAATGCCACATACAATAGTCAAAGTCAAAGCTGAGGATTTATTCGTATGGTCACTATAAAGACAACATAGGCAAGGATCCTAATAAAGATTGGATTTAATAAATCCAACACATCTATAGTTTATAAGAAAAAAGCACTGTGTAGTGCCTAATTCCTACTGTATTTACTCAAAAACAATTATTTATAAGTGTGTGAGGTGGTGTAACAATTAGTTGAAAGGTCATTTAAAATATTAAACTATGCATATTTATTTCTTTAAGATTTTAAATTAAGAATGGTAGGATATGCTGACACTTTTCAAAGCATGCCTTCTACAAAGATCATGTCCATATATATTGGTGGGTCATTCAAATGTTGATGTGTCTTATTGTCCATACATTTAGATGATGGAGATGGAGGTATAATATATGTTCTAAGGGTGTTGGAGGTAGTTTTCATTGAGACAAGTTTTTTTATAGGATCCAATAGGTGATGAGATAATCCCACCCAATTTAGGATCTCAAGGATAAACCTCAACATTAATCAAATTTACCATTCACTAAAACATGAATTAACATAGTTCAAGAGTCTATATATAAATATCTTATGAGTAAATTCCAAGAGCATCTCTTTGCAAGATAAATTGATCATAGGGTATAGTGGAAATCACATTCATCTACAAGTAAAGATTTATTTTATGACATGTATATTATAAGATTGAATACACTTGGTAATCATTGCATCGGATTAAGGCATTCTAATTTTCTTGGCTTTACGCTTCTTTGATCAATAATGCAAGAATCAATGAGATCGAAATAGATTAGGAATTACATGGATGAGTTAGCAGATTAATGCCAAAAAAATTAAAATAATTATGGAATTTTAACACCCTTGGTTAAATAATCCTTTCATTCCTTTCTAAACTTGGATTTGAAGGTATACGATTCCTATTTGTCTATTAAAAATTACAATAGAATTGTTTTTTTAAAATGGGAAGTGGTTATTCTTTTGTTATTGTGTTAGGATAATCCATCCTTTACAAGATTACTTCCCCAAGATAATCATACAATAACAACATGCAAAGAGAGAAATTAATTTGGTATTAAGAGAATCATGAAATCCATTCTTCCTATAATGAATTCATTGCCTTTAATAATGAATTATTAATGTATCATCGCATGTAAGATTCCATAAGGTTGTTTATTACCCATAATTTTATTTTATTTTTTTATGAAGCTATCAGAGGCATATTTTCCTCATAATGCACATAAGTGATCATACTTCCTTTTGGCATAGATGCCAAGGTTTGAATTTAAATTATTTCATCTAAAATTTATAGGGAGCCATATTTGGACTCATTTTGTTTATACATATTGAGGATTGGAAAGGGACCCTATTGGGCTATATAGTAGCCAATTCAATATCAAAATTATTTTTAAAATCTATCTCCTTTTCAATGTATGTTGTCTATTACATGGATTTCTATGTAACATTATATACATTACTCTATAGGGTCTATAAAGCTTCATGTGTTTCGATGCTTACACTTGTCAATCACCATTAGTAGGTGAAATATGTTTTCATGATTGTGTTCCTCTACTTTGGGGCCCAAAAATCCATGTAAAAACTTAGCTCATATTTTTTCACCTTCTCTCAAGTGGAAAATATACTATTTCTTTTCTCCCTAATTGGGTAGCTATCTAAAAACCATATGGAAAATAATGTATGTTTTGTCTATTGGGTGATACTTAGCTTGAATATTATCAAACACTTAACATTTGTATAGTATGAATAAAAATGCTAATAATTTTAGTAATTCATTAACCAACCAATGCAATGCTTTGTGTCGATAAACATGAATTTTAGTGCTAAAACAAATTATCTAATGATTGCTTTAATTGTATAAATGCTTGTAACATGCTCTATATATTCTTTTGAACAAATTAATTCTTTATATTTCACTTGATTATTATTCAATGCTTTCGATTGGTACTTGATAGAACTAATGTAGGAGCTTCCATGGCAGACAAGTTATCCTGTATTGCACAAAAGCATAGTGTTTATTCCTAAGTTGTTGTTTTCTTGTTATTGGTTTTATGCATGTTATTCTTAATGATTTATCAATTTCCATGATAGAGATTATCTTAATTACATGCTTGTGTTAAATAATCACATAACTATTCATTATCGATCATCTTGTAGAGTTGTTTTTTCATTATGTTTAGTGACCAACTTAATTTTTTCAAATGTTGGCAGACTTTTAGACCTAATCAGACTTTTCCAACTCTTGATTAAGTCATGTGTGGTAATGGTTCAAAATGAGGTTGTAATCATACATTGGAAGTTTGAACCAGTCTTATTTTATGTTAGTAAGTCTTACTTTGCTAATCGAGTGTCATTTCCACAAATAGGTCTAACAAAGACTTGGAGGATTTCATGTTAGGCATGGAGCCTGATTGTCTTCCAAGATTAGAGGTTATCTACTGTTATGTGCATGTTTATGCTTATTTTTAGAATGTTTTGATTAATTCATTTCATAGTTTCTCTTGTATGCGATTTGGGGATAGATCTGGGTTTTAATTTATCCCAACATTTCACCTTTGATAATTAGTTTTCTATTTCTAATTAACTCTATAAAACCATTGAGTGGCTTGGTAGTTTTAATTAGGTTTTAGTTTCCTGAATAGGTGTTGGATAGATGCAAAGTCATTTTTTAGTTTTATTTAGAATTGATAGTCCTAATTATAACTACCAATTACCTTATAGAGTTGGGATTGCTAACCGATATTCAAAATAGAGACTAGGTCTTGATATAAATGTTTGTTGTATCTCTTAGCTATTCATATTTTATTTATTGGATAGGTCTTGGTAACATGGTTGATGGTATTGTTTTTTTAATCATGGTTGTTCTCCCAATTAGGTTATGATTACTTAAACTTGGAAGTGCCATTATAATTGGGTTTATTCTACTAATTATCACTAAGTGATTATTGCTCATTTTCTATTTATTATTTAGAGTTCTATCTCTATATAAGTTTTGGTGGTCTATCATAGTTTTAAGTGGGATTTTTTAATGATTTGGTCAAAAAAATTGGTGGGTTTTTCATGCATATCTATTAAGTGTTTGAAGCCCAAATAGGTCTTAGATATCTTCATGTGTTCTAAACATGTATCTCTTAGTGCTATTCAGGAGGGAAAAGTTTGATTGGGTCTTGGCTTGGTTTTAAATTTTTTTGTACCCTATAAAAGTCCAACTTAGTCTAGCAGTGGTAAAGTACTCCAAAAAGTCTGACATGGAATTATATAGATCAAAAAGTATTTTGAGTCTATTTTGTTCATTTCCATAACCTGACAAGGTCTATCGTGTAGATAAAACATGGGATTTGCTCTATTTGGAACTTATTCTTTATCTGGAACACCTGGGAAGATAAAGGGACACTAAAGGAAATTGAGAGGTAAGTCTATTCATGTTATTTATCTTAAAATGGATTTAAATAATTTGGGGTTCCTCATTTTTTTATAGAGATATGGTGGTTTTTGTAATGAATTTGTTTCTCTCCATTTATACTTGGTGAAGCATTATGCTACCAAATTGGTTGTTAAGAATTTGTCATTGAAACTTACCATTGAAACTTCCTATAAATATCAAAACTCCTTCATAATAAATATAAGGAATGGATTTTTATGTTGAATGTAGTGTTTCATTCTCTTTTATTGTTCCCATTTTATGAGTGTGTCTTCCCAAACCCTACAACATGGTTAAAATGACTATCCTTAGATGGAAACCTAAATTATGTGTGTATCATTTGGTATTGAAGGTTTATTTCATCATGAAGATAGAGTGTGCATAGAGGATAATCAAGTGGAGTCTATTATCAAGTTATGGAAGAGAAGTTTACACCACTAGAGAATGACACACCACAAAATGTTATTCAAAGAGGGGCAATATCGAGAGAACCTCATGTGGCTAATTTTGTAGAGATGATGAGAGGTATGTAGGCATTTTTTTATGAAATGGAGTTGTCTCAATGGAGAGGTACTCATGGTAATCATGTGAGTGAGGATGTGGAATAAATTAAATTTCTTAGGCTCGAGAATATGGAGAAAAAAGATAAGACAAGATTTCTTAGAGTTTTAGTAAGGATTGGACATAATCCTAAACTTGATACACCATGCTATAATGGTAGCTTGAATCTTGAAGAGATCATGGATTGGATAATAAAGATGGAGAAATACATTAACTATGAGTCTATGGAGGAACATAAGAAAGTTAATTTCACATGCACAAAGCTGAAAGGTCATGCCTTAATATGGTGGGATAAGATTTAGGTAGAAATAAAGTGAAAGAAAAAAGAGAAGGTCAAGTCATGGGAGATAATGGTAGTAAAATTGAATACATAATTTTTGACCACGAACTACAAATTGACCCTATTTTGCAATTATAGAATTTGAGGCAAAAAGAGATGAGTTTCAAAGACTATATTTAAGAATTATATAGACTCAATAAATGAGTGGGGAATGATAAATATGATTTTGATAAAGTGGCATGATATATGAGTGGACTATGTTTTACTATTCAATATGAAATTAGTTTGTTGAACCCACGAACCATAGAAAAGCCTATCAAAGTGCCTTGAAGGTGGAGGAAAAGATGATAAGGAGGTATAAATAAAACTCTACATGTAGAGTAGGGTCTTTGAGAGGATGACAACATATTGGAAGTAGAAGAGGTCAACAAACCAATGGTGGATAAGTGATCAGTTCAAAAAATTATAATTATAGCATGAAAGGAGGATAATCTTCAAGAGGGAGAGGTTCATATGAATGAGGTGAAGGCAAATATTTTTGTGGTAAGTCCATTTGGTTATAATAAGTGTGATAGACATAAGTGGGAAGATTTTTTAGAAAACCCTCAAAATAATGGTGAGTAAGCTGAAGGTACAACTCGTGTAAATTTTAGAGATAAATAAATTTTTTGGTCTCTAAGTCATATAGAGGAGCCAAAACAATGAGAGACTTTATTGATGAAAAGAGTGTTGTTGAAATAAGCTAGGGAAGTGAACAAACTAGAAAATTGAAATAATTTGTTTACGACTATCTGAAAATCTATTTATAAGTGTTATAAATCTATAATGGACAATGGTAGTAATGGAAATTTGGTCTCTCACAAAATTGTATAAAAACTTGGGCTGATACACCTACACCATATAAATGTTCTTTGTTTCTTAAGGGGAATCAGGTGCTTATGAATGAATACTATGTGGTGAAATTTTCAATTAGTTTGTATAAGGATGATATTTTTTGGGATATCATGCTGATAGATGTGTGTCATGTGTTTTTAGGTGGGCCATGGAAATTTGGTAGGAGATCCTTACATGATGGAATATAAGACATATATACTCTCACAAAGGATGGAAATATATTCACATTAAGTCCATTAAAGGACAAGGTAGATGTTGTGGTAAATAGTTCAAAGGCCATGTTGGTATTTGATAAAGAGTTATTGAAGGTGGTTAAAGAGGAAGAGGTGTGTTTCACATTGATTTCTAAAACATTACAGGTTATTATAACCACTATAGTAAGTGATTTATCCATTGAAATTCATAATATGTTGAAGGAATATGTTAAACTTGTGGTAAATGAATTACAAAATGGACTACCACTTGTAAGGAGTATAAGTCATCATATGGAATTAGTGATTGACCCTTGTTTATCTAACAAGATAACATATAGGTTGAATCCCATAGAGAATGAGGACATAAAGAAGTACGTACATGAACTATCAAGTAAGGGTTTGATAAGTGAGAACTTGAGGCCATGTGTAGTTCCAATTTTATTGACACCAAATAAAGGTGGGAATGTATAATGTGTATGGATTCAAGTGAAATAAATAATTTCATCATTAAGTATATGTTCCAGTTTCCAAAAATGGATGACTTATTGTTTTGTTTGAGTGAAGCAAGGTACTTCACCAAGATTTACATGAAGAGTGGGTATCATTAAATATGAATATGATAAGGAGATGAGTGGAATACCTAATTCAAAAAAATGATGGGTTATACGAATTATTGGTCATGCCAGTTGGATTGTTAGTTTCTCCAAGTACATTCATGATACTTGTGAGTGAAGTGATGAACCATTCATAAGTAAGTTTATAATTGTATCTTTGGATGCCATTCTTATTTTCAATCATTCTAAAGAAGAACATTTGCATCACTTTAAGTTAGCATTGGATAAGTTGAAACAGGAGCAGCTATTGGTAAGTCTGAAAAATGAAAGTTTCATGCAAGAGGAGCTAATCTACTTGGGGTTTGTGATATCGAGAGAGGGGTTGAATATGGACACTGATAATGTGAGTGTGATTGTTGATTTTCCTTTACCAAAGAGCATGTTTGAGGCAAGGGGTTTCCATGGGTTAGATTTTTTTATATGAAATTTAACAAAAAATTTAGTGGTATATGCATACCCATCACAAAGAATATGAAAGGATATAAGAATAAGTTTGAGTGGATTGATGTAGCATAGAGTAAATTTCAATTTTTTATGAAATGAGTGATAGAAAAACTAGTGTTAGCCTTACTAAATTTTATTAAAATGTTTCAGGTTGATTGTGATGCAAGTACCATAAGAGTAGTGATCAGTCAAGAGGGTAAGCCCATTTCTTATTTCAATGATAATTTGAATGGATTGAAGAGGAATTACTTCATTTATTAAAAATAATTATACATAATGGTTCAATCTCTCAAGAAGTGGTAACATTACTTGTTTCTAAAGGAGTTCATGTTGTGCATAGATAATCATGCATTGTAGTCATAAATAGTGAATTTAAGGTAAATCAACTCCAAATAAAATGGGTAGAGTTTCTATAAAGTTATTCTTTGGATTTGAAGCATAGGAGTATAAATTCCAATATGGTATAAGATGCTTTGTGTAGGCATGCTCTGGTAGTAAATGAGTTGGGACTAGAGGTCATTGGATTTGAAGTCATGGTAAAGTTATATGAGGAGTACTTGGATTTATGAGATGCATGATTAATACATAGGAATATAATAGATATTGATAGGACTCTATGGTTAGATTACATGATCTAGGATGATCTCTTATTCAAGGGACAAATGTTGTGCATACCACAAGGTTTTATGAGAGAAAACTTGTTGAAGGAGAAACATAGCAAAGGACTTATCTGTCATTTTAGATATGACAAGATTTTTGGACAACTTAATGAGAAGTATTATTGGCCACAAATGGGCATGGATGCCTATAAATTGGTGAAATGATGTCAATTTCGTCAACATGTTAAAGGAAGAAGTTAGAATGCTAGTTTTTATTAGCCATTTCCCATTCCAAATAGACCATGGGATGCATTAAGAATGTATTTTATTCCTATTTTTTAAAGTATATAACAAGATAATGATTCTGCCTTTGTTGTTGTGGACATATTTTCAAATATATCTCATTTTTGGCTTATAGGAAGACTAGTGATGCCACCAATATAACTAATTTTTAATTTTTAGATATTACATCTCAATTTTAGCTTGTAGTAAGACTAGTGATGCTACCATTATAACTAATTTATTATTTCAGGAGATTTTGAGCTTACATGAGTTACCTAGAAGCATTATCTCAGATAGAGACACAAATTTTGTTAGACACTTATGGATGACACTATGGAAGAAGTTAGAAACAAGATTAGACTTCAGTTCAGCTTATCACCCCCAAGTGGATGGACTAACATAGGGGGTCAATTAGAGTCTATGTGACTTATGGAGATGTCTAGTTGGTTATAAGCCCAAATAGTGGGACTTGATGTTGGCACATGATGAGTTTGTATACAATGATTCAATCAATTAGAGTATAGGTATGAGTCTTTTTCAGATTATGTACGAGAGCAACCCTAGAGGGTTGTGTGAAATGAGAATTACAATTGAGATGAGTAGGATAAATGCATAGGATGAAGATTATGCTTAGGCTATGCATGAGGTACACCAAGAAGTCAATAAAATACTTAAATAGAGTGTTGGAAAATACAAGAAGCATGTTAATTTGCATAAAAAACAAGTGTATTTTGAAGTTGAGGACTTGGTGTTGGCACATTTATGTGGGGAGAGGTTTCTAAAAGGCAATTATAATAATCATAAATGGAAAAAAATTAGACCTTGTAGGATTTTATAAAATTTCTCAACTAATGCATATGAAATAGAGTTGTGAGATGGAGTAGGCATCTCACCTAGCTTCAATGTGGATGATTTGTACTCATATGTTGAAGGGACACAAGTGATAGCATGTATTTTTTAGATGAATATTGGAAGGATCAACTTACATAAGTAGCTAAAGAGGAAATGGAAGATATTTAGACATTTTCACTTGTAATAAAACATGTAGATATGAGTACTAAAATTAATTGGTCAAGTAGAAGGGTAGAGAAGCTAAAGATGCAACTTGGATGAATGCATTTGATAGTTCCAAACATGAAAATCAATAAACTAGCTCACTACAGGTTCATGGGCTAGATCTCATGGTAATTTTTATCTACCATGTGTGTCTAATGTAGGAGTATCCATAGTAGATAGGATATCTTATATCTCACAAAAAACATATTATTTTTTTCCATGTTGTTTACTTCTTATTGGATTTATGTTTGTTATTCCTAGTGATTTATCAATTTCTGTGATGACCATTCTCTTAATGGCTTACATGTGTTAAATGATCACATCCTTCTCCTTCATGATCAATTTACATATTTATTTTTGCCTTGTGTTTAATGGAAAACTTCATTTATTCAAATGTTGGTAGACTTCTAGACCTAATTGGACTTTTCTAGATCCTAATTAGGTTGTGTGTGGTAATGGTTCAAAATGAAGTTATAGTCAAACATTAGTAGTTCAAACAGGGCTTGATTTTATGTTGGTGAGTCTTGCTTTTCTAATCAAGTGTCATTTCCTCAAATAGGTTTGTCGAAGACTTGGAGGATTTCATCTTTGCTAATCGGGTTTATGTTACCAATTACATATATTCAACCATCAAGTGCCTTGTTAGTTATTATCAAGTTTTAGTTTCTTAAATAGGTCTTAGATAGATACAAAGACATTCCTAGTTCTATTTAGACTTGACAATCCCAATTAGGTCTAACAGTGGCCTTGTAGAACTAGGCTTAATAGTCGGGATTCAAAGTAGTGACTAGGTCTTGATTTAAATGCTTGTTGTAGCTCTTAATTATTTAGAGTTTATTTCCTAAATAGGTCTCAAAAATTTGGTGGATTTTATTGCTATTGTAATTGGGATTATTCTCCTAATTAGGTCATTATTACTCAAACTTGGATTTATCATTATAATTGGGTTTATTCTACCAATTAACACTAATTGGTTATTGCTCATTTTCTCTTTGATATTCAAAGTTATATCCTTAGATAGGTCTTAGTGGTCTAATAATAATTATAAGTAGGAACTTTTTTTTATTAGGTCAAAAGTTTTGGTGGTTGTTTCATGCAATGCTATTTGAGACTCAAATCCTGAATAGGTTTTGGATCTCTTTGTGTGTACAAAACATGTGTCTCTCTATGCTCTATAGGAAGGTACAACCCAATTTGGTCCCAACATAGTTTTAGATTGTTTTGGTGCCCTCAAAATACCCAACTAGGTCTAGTAGTAGTAAATACTCCAAAAAATCCTAACAGGGTCTTATATAGACCAAAAATCATTTCAAGTCTATTTTGTTCATTTCCAAAACTAACTAGGTTTACAGTGTATACAACACATGGGATTTGCTTTATTTTGCACTTCTTGATTTGTAACATCCAGGAAGATGAAGGGACATTAGAGGGAACTTATATGTTAGCCCATTCTTACTATTTATGTAAAAATGGATTTTTATTTAGGGTTCCTCAATCTAGTACAGGGACATGGTGGTTTTCATAATGCTTTTTTCTCTCCCTATTTGTACTCAGGGAAGTGTTATGTTGCCAAATTGGTTACTCAAAATTTGTAATTGAAACTTGTCACTAAAACTTGTCTTAAATCTAAAAATTCCATGAAAAATAGAAGGAATGGATTTGTGTGTTGAATCCAATGTTTCATTCTCTATTCTGGTTCTCATTTTGTGAGTGTGTTTGCTGAAACCATGCAATGTGGTCAAAACATTTGTCCTTAGGTGGAAACCTAGACTACACGTTCATCAAGGACCCTAAATGCACTAAGTTGATTTTGTATTTATAAATAAATTGAATTCAAATCATGTACCTAATAGTGTGTAAGACGATATTCAACTATCAAAAAGGTGAAAAATAAGAGAAGGGTCACATGGGATGAGGAGTAGAAGGGCCTAGAAATTGAATATCTAATTACTTCTTATCCAAACCCTACATTATTCGAATCATGTTACCTCTATCCAACATGTCACCACTATTAAATAAAAATGTTACTATTGTGAGTTGTTATTTTAAATTAAACAAGTTTATTATAAAAATTGATCCTCACAATCGTAGATATTTATTTTTGGAGGAGCAAATGGAAATTAGATATATCACCTTGCTAATTATATCAATCACCATCAAATTAGCAAAAAGAAAATGAAATAATAAAATAATATGAAAAATATAGATAGTTCCAAATTATCTATCAATATTTATTTGGATGTAGATTTCATCTTGGTCAATTGCAAAAAATGAATGACTTGATCAAAATTTTAGATCAAAAATGACATATAACAATAGAAATATTTATTAAAGAACATTATCAATCAACAAATAAATGAATGATAAACAGTGAATTTATGATCTTTAATTATTTTTTACTATTAAAACATTTTGATAGAAAAAGTTCATTATAAAATATATTAAATTTACATAACAATGTATTCAAATGATATACAATAATAAAACTCCTTACTAAAATACTAACCAACCATAACCAACACACACAAACTCAATACGTACAAGTACGGCAGGTCTGGGCCCCAGCATCCTCCTAACGACACTAAAAATTTGCTAACGTCACTACTGCATTAACTCCTCATTTTCCCAATGCTAAATGATCTAATCAACACATAAAAACATTTCGATGTGGTGACCGATGTAGAGCAACCAATAAGGAGGGCCACTAAAATCCATGATTTGAATTTTCAAAATTTGACCATGCATTTAGGGGTATGATTGTTCAACCTGCGTGCCTCCCATGAACATCGAGCTGTAGAAGATGTTTTTATGTCACATTGTACATCGATTCCAAATAACCTGATGGTTGAGTTATAATCCCAATTATGTCCAATTATGAGCAAAGTTACGAGCCCATCGTTGATATTTCAAACCCTTCAAATCTAATTTTATTCGTTTGAGCAAGGAAGCATCCATTTGGCTAATCCTTCTATCTTAACCATCACACATCATACGCATGATAGTTTTTTGAATACCTAAGCTGATTATGACAATATATATTATTGTATTTTTAAGCATGAGTAGCCTGTAGAAGGTACGTGAATTATTCGACAAAATTCTGTAATGAGAACTGATGCCTGGGACTATTTACCTTAATGAAATTTGTCTTGTATACCTGATGCTTCACATACAAATTATCTATATAAATTAGATTTCTTTGACAATAAGTAATGAAACAAGTCAGTCATGTTTTTGTGCGATTACTAAAAATTATCAAACAACTTAGAAGTCAAGGTTTAAGTAGAAAAAATGGAGAAGAATTGTAATGGTTGGTCTTGGTATCAAACAGTTGTATTTTTTTTGCTTGTACACTCTTGACCTTTTGTACAGGAATCGTGCAATTATTATTAATGTGTTTGCTTTTTCTTCATGGAATTTTTCCTTCATAAAAAGCAATGGCTAAAATATTTTTTGGATCATAGAATGCTTTTCTCTGCATAGTCGTTGGTCTTCTTTGCATGTCATTTTTATTGAAATCAAATTATGCTATCCTTACGACCTAGAAATGGAATTCTAGTAAAGATGATCCTTTCTCACTCTTGGATATATTTGATATCTCTTTTGTCAATTTTTTTAATATGCAATATAATATATAAATACTTATTACATTATGGTAGACAATTTTATAGTTAGGTATGTGTAATCCCAAACTAAGACATTAATATATATTGAGCTTCTATGTTATATTTTTGATTAACTGCTATGAGAGAATAATAAGATAATAAGATAGCTTGATATGGATTTAGTGACCTCTTAACATACAACTTTTTTTTTTTTTTTTAATTACAAGAATTTTATTTTACTTGCATTTGTTTTAATATTTTAGGGCATCTTTTATTATAGAGCAAAAAATGACCTATGCTAGAATGAAAGTATTACATATTAATTTTATTTATTTATTTTGAGAAAGTATTTCTTCATACATGAATTTGTGAGGTGCTTTTTTTTTTAGCATTCCATTATATGTGTATGTTGGAGGTTGTGCTTGTGATTTATGGGCATGGTTTTACGGAATTCCCATAGTTACATAGTATTTTTATATTCCTCAATTAAACCAAAGAAGATTTTTTTAATTACTAATTTACCAATACTTTCTAATTTTTTCATCTAAAATTTTAGATCAAATAGCTTCTTTTCATGTTCTCATTGATTTTAGCGCAATGCCACTAAACTTCTTGTTACAATTAATCCTTACCATCGATTTCTTGATATTGTGCTATCTTATGATATTAAAATGTTCATTTTCACAATATATTTGAATGGGTGTTTCATTATTACAACATACTTGTTCATTATGATCAATAAATTTGATTGGGTGTTTCCTTACTATAACATACTTGTTCGTTATAATCAACTACCTTTTCATGGTTTATTGATTGGGTGGTTTCTCTTCATGACAAACATTCTTATAATAAAGGTCTTCCTTGCATGGTTTGATTAAGAATGTGTCTGCTTGAGTGGTCTTCAAACATGATCTTTAAATTTACGTATCTTTTACATGAGGTTTGAAATATTCATCCATATTTACAATTTAGATGTTTTTGTTACCATTCAAAAAAATCAACATGTTGCTTATATTTTTTCTAGCAATCATGTCCATAATGACCAAACATTTTTCAATAATAAGGTTGAAATTTTGATTATATGAGTTATGCTTACCTCTTCCTTTGTTTTTGTTAATATATCCTCTTCCTTGTCAACTTCTACATTAAACATTTTTTATTTATGGATGCTTAATAAGTTTTGTTCATGTATGTAATATAGTTTCTTTGCTCATTATAGAGACTATTTGAAACAATGAATCACATTCACCATAATTATTGAACACCTACTACATAAAACCTAACAATTACACAAAAAGAATAAGAATATGCATCCATGTAGTTTGGAGTAAGAAAACCCATCAGGGAAATAAAACACATATTGAGTTTTCATATTTGTATTTTCAGAGAATGTTATAATATTAGATTAGTTATTGGGTGATTGTGCATAGGTGTCCGTTAATTCCGTGGATTCCAAGTCTTATAGTTATTTTTATGGTAGGGTATGTTTAAATTGATATGTATAAATTATAGCATTTAATGTTGATTAAAACATGAATATCCATTCTATGGTTGAATGGATAACATAATTAAAGTTACTAAATAATGTATCTCTTGCACCAATACCTCCAAGTATAATCCAATAAACATAAAGGTATTTGAATGAAATAGATAAGAAGATAATAGAACCTATGCAAGGTGAAATGTCAAAAATAATAGTTAAATTTCATGTTCAATATGTATGGGATTACGCATTTGAAAAACAAACCTATACAAAATGTTGTCAACTTTTTATTTAATTTATGAAAATAAAATAAAAATATGCCATGTGATGCATAATTTAGTGTTAATAACAAGCAATCTAGAGGGAAGAAATAATGTAATAGTAAAGAATATAACTAATGCATTTAATGCAATAGGTAATAAAATTGTGTGTGTGTGTGTGTGTGAGAGAGAGAGAGAGAGAGGGGAGGCGGGGGGGGGGGGTGGGGGGGAGGGGGGGTGGAGGGGGGGTGTTGTTGGGGGTTGCGGGAGGGGGAGGAGGGGGGCAGAGCAATGGTAGAGTCTATAGTGAGTAATTCAACATCTATAGGATGATTTCTTGGTCAAAAAAAGTATAACCCTTAACCTGAATAGGAAAATTCTAATTAATGCCATTAAAATATTAAGAAGACTTCATGACCCTTCAATCACATTTTTTTGTCCTTTAGTGGTAGGCTTCCACAAAAACACAAGGTGTTAGTTGAAGGAACTAAAAATTTGATTAATTTTTTTGGCATAATAATAAAAGTGTCTTACCTAATATAAAAGATGTTAGAAGAAATCAAAAATTGTGATCCACATGAAAAACAAATTATTGGTCATCATCCAAACATATTTTAGAAATAAATTATTGAAAAAATAATTGGGAATTGATAATTACCCAAAGGTAATATGAGATGTGTAAGTCTTTCTACATTAAAATACACTAAACACACATTGCATGTTTTAGGATCCACATTGAATTTGTTATGCATTTTGATGATTTTCATCATATGCATTGTACTTTAAATACTAACGAGATTATGTAGGTGTTTTGAGTTGTAATGTTAAAAAAACAAAATGTATAAAAATTACAAACTAAGTTCAATATAAGCAAGAAAGACTCTTTAAGAATGTAATTCTAACAAAAGAGGTAAATAAGAAATAGATTCATAAAAATAGTAATGCTACATGTATGGATACAAAAGAGGAAATTACCATTATTTTCTCATATTTATTGCCTTTCACTATCACTACTCACATAGATGGAAATCAATTTACTAATGTCAAGGTTATGGACTATTAGGAAACAATTTTTTGTTCTATGTCATTTATTCTTTATCTTCGATATAAAAATCAATAATAAGGTCAAAATAATGCATCCAAAACATTTATGAAATCAATTAGGTTAACATTTTTTGTTTTATTAAAAAGAGTGTTATATTACTTTTCACTTCATTTCAAATATAAGTGCATACAATGTTGTGTTTCAAGAAATATGGTTAAAATTAATAGGAGGAATGATTGATCAAAACAAAGGTTACATATCATTTGATCATGAAGGCAATGTCATTTTATTTTAAAAATATGGAGCCTGCTTGGAGAAAAAATAACAAAAATAAAATCATATCTTCAGCTAGTATTATACAAACAAACACAAGTAATGACATATCAATAGATCCACATGACACAATACATATTGCAAAGGAGAAATCAAATAATTCAATACCACAATAGAGAGAAGATGGTTTTGCATATCCAAATGGAAAATAAGTCAAAAGAATCATTACAAACTTTCAACATGGATATGATGATGATTATAATACAGAAGACACATGATGTGAACATGTACAAAACCAATGATTATGGAAAATATGAATATGGAAATGATACACGACATATACAAAGGCATACCATTAATGAAATTATTTCCCTATAGTAAAAAAATTCATTTTAAATATATTATTTACTTATCTTGTTATATAAATTCAAAAATACAAAAGAATAGAACATTCTAAAAAATTATAAAACCCAAGACTTATGCATGCTATGTTTAGTTCTATTACATAAATCGATTTGTGATCAACAAATGTAAATTCTTCTCTATATCTAGTATTATATCAAATATCCATAACAAGGGTTCATTATGAGTTTCATGTAGCATAAAAGTTGTCATTTCCAACTGCATTTGTAGGTGGTGATAGTTTCTCATGCCCATAAAGTTTATAGAAACAAATATCTCTATCCAAGGCAATAATACACTGTAATCTTGTCTGATTCTAACATAATTGTCTACAGAACATAGGATATATATTTCCATATTGAAACCATTCAAAAGACTTATAAAACTTTTATTTATCATAATAATTTTATTAGGGGCATATTTTTACACAAGTTACATTATTTTATGACTATATTTATTATTCATACTTTAGTACATTACATTACGTGATTTATTGGCTCACTTATTTTTGCATTGTTATTTTAATAGATACATGAGTTTATAAATATACTAATGCTACAAGTTTACTATATAGATTAACTTAACTTAGCCATGCATTATTTTCATGTTTACATACAAGTTCACTATTTAGATCAACAATTTACAAATGAGTTTAGATTATGGTTTACAAAATTAAACATTATCTATAAACTGCATACAACATAAAAGTATTAGTCTCTAGTGTAATACAATTTATACCCCTAAATAAAATTGTGTGCCAAAGGGAATGAAAAATTGATTAAATTTTGGTTTTATATGAACTACATGAAGACATGTATGAGAAACCCCTCAGATAAATATAGGTTTAATTTCCTTCCAACCCCTTCATATTTTCAAGTTTCTTCAAAATTTTTTTTTGTGTTTACATTCTCAAGGGAATGGTTCATATGTAAGTTTGGAGATATATATTTATTATCAAAAGTGGAATTCCTTATTTATTTATTTTGAATAAGCTATATACTCATTCCACTTGGATATATGTATGTCAACTATCATCCCTAACATGGGTTTCTATATTATGCATTTATTGTGTTTTTTTTAAAACACCATTGTGTGTTCTTATTTTATTAATTTTTATTGGTTAGATGGCCTTATGACACTGACAATAAGTGAGGTTGATCATGATACATTATATTTTATTTACCTTTGCTAAGTAGTTAGTTAAAAATATTTCACCTTTATAGGGAAATTTTAGGTCTTTAATTTTGATTACCTCATTTTTATTCTTTTCCAAACATTCATTATGTCAAGAACATGTTGCTTACTATAATTACTAGTTTTGAAGGTGATTTAATTTTTTGATGACCCCCCATCCCCTCCCCCTCCTTTCTCCATGCTCTTCCCAACCTACACAATCCACAATAATACTCTTTGTACTTATTTTTCTCATATTTAGATACATGGAGGGAATGCTACCTTATCTTTTACATTGTTTATATGACAAAGTCACATGCATATTATTAGTTTTATGTTTAGGTTTGAAGGATCATTGACCATGAATGTTAAGAGAGGAACTTGAAATAGTTTGTTTATTTCTTGTAAGAATATCAACCATTCCCTTTATGATGAAAATTCTAATTGGGAATTAAGTTGATAACACATTAAATTGTATAAGCTTAATATGTTATATAAAACATGAATCAAATCATAGAATTAGTATCAATATAATGCAATGTAAATAAAGCTTTATTGAAGCTACAAATAATATACAAGAAAGGTAACTATCTCTAAGAAGGGATGTAATGCTACATGTATTGATCTTTAAGAATATTTGAATCTATAAAATTATGATTTTTAACATTTAGATGGTATTTCATTTATATCACTTCCATACCAAGAGATTGGATATTTCCTTTAGAATGTCAAAATTAAACAAACCAAAGTATGTTATGTCAAGACACTTATTCGTATCCTCTGAATAAACCTTTCCATCAAATCTTAATCTTGTTTGATAATTTAAAATTTTAATATGAAAGGATTATTTGCTAATGAAAAAATAATTGTAAAGTAAATTCCTCTTCATTAGGATATAGATGAATTGGGATCATTGTGTAATGTTCATTATCATCATGCTAAAAAACTCTATTATGGATGGATGTTTCATTACATTGTGTTTCATCACTCAATACAAATTCATTACTTACATGTTCTATATATTGATTTTCATCACTAAACAAAGATCGAATGAGTCCTATCTCATTTGAATATGTAGCTCAATTAATTTCCATAGAATTGGGCATGTTATTTTAAACTAAAATATTACTTGGTATGGAAGAAGTACTTTCACCCTATCCAAAATATCCTATGGATGATCTCTCTCTATATGTGTGTGTGTGTGTGTGTGTGTGTGTGTGTGTGTGTATGAATATATGTATGTACGTACGTATGTAGGTATTTATGTGTGTGTGTGTGTGTGTGCGCACGCGTGCGTGTGTGTGTGTACACATATACATATACATAAATACACACACACACACACACACATACATATATGTATATGTATATGTGTGTGTGTATATGTATGTATATGTATATGTGTACACACACACACACACATGTGTGTGTGTGTGTATAATATATATGTGTGTGTGTGTGTGTGTGTGTGTGTGTGTACACACACACACACACACACACACACACACACACACACACACACACACACACACACACACACACACACACACATAGATATATGTGTGTGTGTGTGTGTGTGTGTGTGTGTGTGTGTACATACATACATATACATACACATACATACACACACACACACACACACACACACACACACACACACACACACACACACACACACACACACACACACACACACACACACACACACATATACATATGTATGTATGTATGTATGTATGTATACATACATATATACATGAATACGTGTGTGTGTGTGTGTGTGTGTGTGTGTGTGTGTGTGTGTGTGTGTGTGTGTGTGTGTGTGTGTGTGTGTACATACATACATACATTCATACATACATACATACATACATACATACATACATACATACATACATACATACATACATAAATACATACATACATATATTTACTTGTCGGCATTTTAGTTATAGTTTTATAGTGACTACTTAACCCCATGATATCTTTTTAATATTTGAAGTCCAATTAGGATAGAAATTTATTAAAAAATTATGAGTTTATATTAATTTAAACAAAACAAATAAAGAATTTCCAGACTTTCAATTGTAAAAACTAGTTTCAATTTTATAAAATGTGAAGTATCAAGAGTTAAATTTGTGCATTTGAGAGTTTGTGTAGAAATTTTATGAGACTAAAAAGGAGATAACCCATTTTGAGTATCATGTACACCCTTTTAAGTGATAGTTTATAACAAATTTATGCACTTATTGAGGTTTTTGAGTTATAAAAGGGTGTATAACATTTTTAATTGAAGTTTTTCACTTTTAAAAGGGGCATGTCCTTTACATAAGAGTGGAAACTCTTTATAAAAGGTGTACATCCTTTTTAGAAGGCCCTATGCCCTTTTTAAAAGTGTGTATGCACTTTTTAAGATTTTCACTTTCCCATTTTAAATTTTTCCTTCGATATTGCATTGGTCTTAGGCTTTAGAGATTTTAACCTACTATAAAATACTATCTTAGACCAACACATATGACATTTACTCAATTTATAAATTTTTCTACCATTGTGGACATGTTTAAGTAAGTGAAATTATTTATTTTGAAAAAAATAGCATATGAATTTATATAGGGTAGAATCTAGTTTTTTGAATATATAATTTTTTTTAATGTTAAACTATTATTTGTAATTATTGTTTTATTTGTAAACAAAATACCTCATTATGCTTAGTACATATATCACTAAAAATAGATTTTTAAAATTTTAACCATTAATAAAAAGCTTATAAAACATATATTTCAACAATATACACATCATCGGATATGTATTCCTAAGAAAAACTGATTTTCATGATGTTAAGATCAAAAAATTGTGTTCATACACTTGTAGTTTCAATTTTTTTAGATTTATTGACTTGTAAAATTATTTAACAACGCTATATATATATATATATATATATATATATATATATATATATATATATATATATATATATATATATATATTCAATAATCTTCAAAGTTTCCTCTATCCATATATGAAATTTTATGCAAAAATTCTTTTGTTTACTCAAAAAAAGTGTGTTCATACACATGTAATCTACTTATTTATTTTTTTTAAAAGTACTAAGCCATTTTTTAAATGAATCAATATTGCATACTTCTCCCATTTCGGTATTTGAAAACTACATACAAAATGCCACAATTTATCTTCTTACATTATTTTAAAATTATTTGTCCAATTATCTTTACAAGTCTCTCCAGATTTAAGTATTGTTATTTAATTGTTTTTTTATAAATACTTGAAGTCCTCACTTTTGTCCACCATTTCCCTAGATCCATCCGTTTGGTTATTTTTATATATTAATCATTAATAATTATTTCAATTAATTAATTATTGTATTATAAAAAATCAGAATGTCTCTTCTTATTAAAATATCATTGGTCATATTTATTTGTTATTAGTCCTCATTTTTAAAATTTTATTTATTTATAATATGTATTTTTTTGGTAATGAGTCTAATTATTTTTTAATAAAATTTAATTTTTTAGGAAATTTGAGAGTTGAATTTTTTTTGAATGCCACCACTTACTCCCTACTCTGCACATCTTCCCCATTACAAATTAACTATATTTATATTTTAGTGCTTCTCAGGTTAATACTAATTTTGAATCTTTTTTATAAGTGAAAGTCGAATTTATTTCCAAAAAATAAATATGGATGGAATTAAAATGTTTTTAAATAAATGTAATGTTTACTCAAATGTATGGTACACTCTTCCTAATCATCACAAGACTTAGAATGTAACATAGTTATATAAGAGCTTCAACATCCTCATACAAGCTCAGGCATGGTCGCCATACATCACCTCCACATCCAACACTCTTATGGAGTATGTTTGAACTTATATTGAATCCAATTTTCATACCTGCATTAACCAAACCTCATCCTATATTGACTTCACCTTGTGAAAATCCATCAAATCCATAATTCCCTCCATCATTACTTCCATCCCTAGAAACCACATTGAAAACCAACACTAATCCTAGAGAGCATGAATTCAAATATCTATGGAACATATTTTAATAGAATAAATGCATACATGAATAAACTTATAAGTTTCCTTGCTACATATGTATCTATTGTGAAACATTGAACCATTATTTTTACCTTAAACAATGTTCATCTAATGGAGGCAGAGTATTTATTCATTTTTTTGTTTTTGTCATTAGAATTCAAATACCTTTGTTATAAAAATATAATCTAAATTAATTTAATGTCTTTTCATTAGATAAAATTATTTGATGTGATCATTAATTTTGGTAATTGAGGAATTTATGTATTAATTTTTTTTTCTATATCAGGGTAAAAGATAATGACATTGAAAAAATATTTTAGAGTAATAATTTCTCACACATGCAGTCACTGTCAAACTATTAATCAAATGTATTTGTAGTTGTTGAGAAAATTAAAATAAAAGATAAATGTTTTATTATTTTTATGTGCCTACATAGCAACATTGATCAAAATACTAGGGGGTGGTTGATATTGAATAATGTATCATTCTTTCATTTATTATTCTATTTTGAATATGATATCACATTATAGAAATTGTATCACTTTCAATCTACAACAAGTTAGATCATTATCAATTTACAACATTTATGCAATTTTCTAGGAAACTATGGTTTGAGTTAAAAAAATATGCTACTTAAATTCTAATAATGAACAGATTATCCAAGATATGTATATATGATAGTTTTGATAATGGTGTAGGTCATGTGTAAAATGAACTTGTTTAAAAAATCATCTCTTTTCAATGTATTTTTTTTTGGTTAGTGTAAAAATATAATAGAACAACCTTTAGATCAAAGAACCTGCAACATTTTGCAATGGCTATTGCATTGCATGGTGTTCCATGTTCAAATTCCTTAGGAAATGAAAATAAAGAGATTACATAGTGCTAGTTTTGTGTAGAAATATTAGCTATGAAAAATGTAACAAAACATTTGTGAAGACAAATATGTCTTAGTTAATAGATAACTTAAAGTCCATAAATATTTGTGTCTCAAATTAAAATAATAATACATATGGATAAGGTTCTCACCCCAATAAGATGTTAAATTGAACTGCTATCCCAATTCCGAGTAGCATTATTCATAAATTCTAGTTTTGGTTTACAATACGAGATGTTAGTCTATGTAACAGATCATATAGGAACTCCATATTTCCTTTATAATTGAAAGTTTATGTAAAGTTTAGGTCTAGATAATTTACAAATATTGGTAGACTTGATCACCTCTCATAATTTCCAAATTGTATGGTTAACCCAGCATCATTAGAGAGTAAATAATTAATTTTACCTAGCTCATAAGTGTACGGTTATGCTACCCAAATCCATATTATTGAGTCTATCCATATTCATATGTCAACATTATCATCATGGTTTTTATCATCGATGCATTGTTTTCAATTGTTTATTAGATCCTAGGAGTCAATCGTTATGCATATTTTTGGATAGTCCTCATGGTGTTCTATCATGAGGTATACCATCATGTGTTATATCAAAAATTAGATTCAAGAAGGTCTAAAATAAATGGAGCCATAGAAGTTTCTCCTTGGTACCTTGGAAAATACTTCCATTCATCTTGATCAAATCAACCCATTGACCATTCTAGTTGTATCATTGCTAATCAAGATTAGTATCTCCTCATTGGCAAATACAATTGAATATTTTCTATTGATAAACATTATTCTTCTATTCATTCCTTTCATCACCTTATGCATCCTCATGTCCCTGGTTATTTGTGGCTTCTTTAGTCATTAAACTATCATATCTATGTTTGTGCCTACTCATCTTTAATCTATATTCTAGTTTATATCCTCAAGTTATGCTTGTTAATCAACCCTAACTGGGGCATAACCATATCAAACATCAGCTTTATCCAATCTAGATCATCTTAATGATTATAACTACCAATGGGTAGATCATTATTTTGACTTTTATTCCTAATTATAATTGCCTTTGGACAAATCAATAACCTTTTTAAATCAATGAATGCAAGTATTTTATCAATTGAATTAATCTCAACCATGGGTTAATTCTACCTTTCTTTTTATTTATTTTTTGAGGGACCATCCATCCATATATATGATGGCCACTCCCTTGAGAGGGCATCATCATAGGTTTTTCAAACACCATTTGGAGCTTTTTATTCATTCATCATCTTCCTTTTGGCATACAAGACTTTACTCATTATTTGAGAAGACATTATTATGCCTATGGTTTTCAAACTCATCCCAAACAAAGGAAAACTATAGACACCTAAAAGGCCACTAATAACCTTCAACCAAGATTTTGACCAATTTCTATCAAAATGCACAATTTAGCTAAATACACTAAAACACATTTAATGGGTTAAAATTATTATATACAAGTGCCAATTTTCACCAGAGTATCAATAAATATGGCAATGCAATTTATGAGACAACTAACTTTGATCACATCATTTTGAGTCAAAATGACATTTTCGCATCTAGGTGCTCTAGATTGCACTTTTATACCAAATTTTTTGCATGAGACATGTGCCTTTGTTAGTTTGTGTTGGAAACATCTTAAATAAGATAACAGATCTAATGCATCTAACATCACCTTCCAATTCTAATCTATTTAAATTTTGAGCCAATGATACCACATTTTGACTTGTTTGATTATGTTGTGCATCAATTGCCAAGATTTGCATCAAAGTTGACTAATCATGTTTAAGGCTAATCAATATGAATTAAAAGATTAAGTTAGTTTTACATGAAACTTATTCAATATTTCTTTTTGGAAATTGATATTGAATAACCACATCATCAAATGACATTATTTCTTTAAAAGGCATCCCTAGGCCATAAATACATAAAATATTAAGATTATGGGTCTCCCATAGCTCTTTAATGCCTTATCCCAAATATTTATGGATATATTTATAGATTTAGTTATATAATTAGATTTATTCCTAGCCACACATCTCAATTTTGAGATGGATGGTCATGGTGGATCCTGAACCATTTTAAAAATCTATAAATAGAAGAGCCATGAACATCATTTTAAGATTAGATAGTGTAAATTTATAATGCTTAAATCATTTCAAAGCCATTGTAATTTAGTATTATAATTCCAAATTATTGAGAGCCAAGCCAAAGCCACAAGCCAAAGGTTCCAAGAGGAGATGAAGGTAGCCACACTCCATTGATGAAGATCTTTTGAAGCACAAGCTAAGAAAGCCAAAGAAGTAGCCTTTTGGAGAAATCAAGGATTTGGTAATAAATTTGTGTTTTGTGTTCATATTTCTCATTTATTTCCATTTTTAGTTGTGTTTTTAAATGTGTTTTCCTCACCAAGCTCCCCATAGTGTCTAGGCCTAGAAATGTATGGTAGTTAGTGTGTTCTTTCTCAATTTGATTTTATTTTGGAACTAACACGATACTAACCACCTTTCTTTAGTCAAATTCCTAGACTACAATGGAAAATAATATGAAATATACATTTTAGAGTATAATAAGTTATATATTATTGGCACAATCTATTTATCATGATATAATAAAAATAAATATCAATGAAATAATTAATTTATAGGTAATATATATGGATTTTCATATTATGGAGGAGTATAATGAGGAGTGAGAGTGGGAGTGGGAGTTTCTTCAAGGTGAGGTTCCTAAAGACAAATCTGATGATGATTAGTTAGAAGAAGAAGAGATCACAGACCAATTATAAGAAGCTATAGTATATATGTTGGAAAATATTAGAGCTATGCAAGGCACCAAAGTAGATCAAAAAAATCACCCTAATATTTTTGCTTCACTTAGGAGAAATGTGGATTTGTACATGTTTGAAAACATATAGATGCCAGAGGTGCCTCCTTGGCACTAGGTGTGTATGGTGAGGGAATTAGGGTTTAGAATATCTCCTTTATTTCAAGATCCATAATCAAAAGTTGAGTCCCTATGTTCTCCTTTTTTTGCTCCCTCTTTGGAATTGACTGCGTAACCTTCTGAATAGCTAGTTGTGGTGGGAGGAGTTGAAGCTTGGTCAGAGATCAA